>JANHGN010008692.1:0-65103 GCA_024605025.1 Megaceryle maxima | reverse complement strand
GGAAACCGCAGAACCGGGCAACTACCCGCGAACCCCCCCCCCCCCCCGAGGCGGAGCCGCCACTCCCCCCCCCCATTGCCAGGCCCCGCCGAGCGGCCCCCCCGCCGTAAGGAGGGCCCGGTGCAGGGAAGACTGCGGGGCAGGAACCGAAGTGATGAGCAGGAAATGGACCGGCCCAGAACTGTGGCATGGCAGGAGGCTGTGTGCCCGTGGGCAGTGTGGGCCCGTGGGCCTGACCGAGACAGAGATGCCAGGCTGGATGCCTGGAGGATGAACCAACTTTGGGTTTCATTGAGGTTGGCTGTTGATGGTTGTTTTTTTCATGACATGGCACACTGAGAAGTGAAAACATTCAGTGAAGTGAAAATTAAAACATCTCAATGTGACTGAAGCAAAAGAGCCAAAAGTGGTGTTTGTTTTCATCCTCATGGGGAACTTGCAGTTAATGAGTCAGCTCTTGTTTTCCCATTGCTTTAGCAACATGCCACATTGACAGATTTCTGCCTGGAGATCACTTAGGATCTACAGTTCATTTAATTAACATTGTATTATCCGAGCTGTACAAACATTAACCAGCGCAAGCTTTAAAACATGGACTCGGTTGTATGCTAATGTTCATGTCTCTTCCATCATTAAAAACACAGATCAAAGTTCACTTGTAAAAATGGGAGCAATGAACTCTCCTTAGGATATTGTATTCCTGAAATGAAGACTTGGGTCAGAGGATGAAAAAAAACCAAAAAACCACAAAGTTTCTCTGGCTTAGCACTGTCAGAGGTTACTGACATCATCATCATCTGAGTTATTCATCTAACTACTGCCAGGACCAAAGGCAGACATTCACCTTTGGTGCCTTTATGTACTTATTTACCACACAAGGGGGGAAAAAAAAAAAAAAAAAAAAGTGCAGCTTTGGACAAATTGTGCCAACAGAATAAGTGAGAATAAGAGAGAACCACCTTAAATAGTTCTTGCTATTTATCCTCACAGAGGTCACTTCTTGTCACCCGCTTGGGTTTCCTACTCCCACCAGACAAGCAAAGCCAGTGCATCCTTCTTTAAGTGCTCCACTGAAAATACAACAGGGCAGAACTCCAACCTTACTACACTCCCCCACTTCAGCCCACTGCTTTGCCAGTGAACCTCCAGCCTCACCTGAGATGCTCCTTACGATAGTACAACATAATGTATTCCTTTTGCATAATACACAAGAGTGGCAAATTCAGAAGCAAGGGTCAGAAAAGAGGTTTTTGGTTCCATTTATTATTAGCTTTGGCACTCAAAGCTACTCCAAGCTCTGTACTGAGACAACAGAAAGAACAGAGGAATTTGTTCTAATAAATGTGTAATGGAATGCAATAAGTGGTAGTGGTACAGAGAGTGCAGAGGTGACATGGAACCAGAAAATGATGTCATGATCCAACAGCTGCTTAGTCTGAGAACTGAGGATATAACAGTAAAATAATACAATAATGATACAGAAAATTAATGGTTAGGTTCATCAGATTTGAAAATGTCTTTACATGCTTTTCAATACTATAAAGAAATCAGAGTTACCCAGAGGTAATCACTATTGTTAATTAAAGAATAGTCAAAAGATCTAGAAAAGAAATAAACAGGCAGTTTTTAGCATGACAAAGTGGGTTTCCTCAGAGAGATGTCATTTATTAATAATCCCAAAAGCAGAGTGAGGAGCAAAATTCACAGATGGTAAAACATTATTTAAGTTACTCAAGCTAACTTAAATATGTCACCTACATTTATTTCAGTTTGTATAACTTCAGGACTGAAGCGTTCACTATGTGTAACTGCAAGTGTTATCACAGTCCATGGCATCTTTAATTTGTAATCCTGGATAAAGGTAGGATAATGGAGATAGATATTGTGCTCTAGTCAAAGGTCTCTGGACAGCATAGAGGAAGGTATCACTAACTAAAAGGAATTGAACATGTTTTTTAGTCTTAGGTCACAGAAAAATAAAAAGCAGAAAGAATGTAAATTAAAAAAAAAATAAGTTGAGGAGACACTGTCATACATTAAGAAAACACTGAGAAGAGTTATATTTCTTTACATATGCCTAAAAAAAAAGGGCACGCACATAGAAAAATCTTCAGATATATGGGAAAGGAATAAGAAATTCTCATTGGGTCCTTTGCCTCCTGCCAGCCCTACTCCAAACTGGAGTCAGAAACAGTCTGTCATCCTGGGTTGTGTTTTAGTCCCACCTTCAGCTCCCAAATTTCTCTTGAAAATCTTTTGGTTTACCCATCACCAACAAAAGGTCCATAGCAAGCCAGAGCCTACCAAGCAAGGAGCCATTTGCTCACACTAAAACAAAATCTTAGTCCCATCAGAAAAGTCAGATGGTAAATGAAGAATGACTAAAACATAGACCCTGCTGAAAATAACATCTGAAAGCAGACAGGTGAAAGTAGTGTCCAGCTGCTGGTGACTGCAGCCTGTCAAGTGAACATGAGTCAGGTAGGGAAGCAACCCTGGCTCTCCCAAAGCAAATTTAGTCAAGTGGTTTTTGTACCCACAGGCCTGCACTTCCCAGAACTCCCATCCTCTGATTTCAGGGATGTTTTATTTTGTTTCTGGCTCTGAGAACTGTTCAATCACCTCTTTATATAGTTTGCCAATTTCTGGACCAAAATAAAATCCCTGTGCTTTGCATTTATTCCTCACTCCATTGCCGCATCTGTTTCTACTCAGATGAGCCTCTTTCCCTTCTTGAAGCAACACAGCAGCTGCTTTTGGATTTCCCTCATCAGAGCATCTTTATATAAAAATTTCTTAGCTGTGAAAAATTATTTATATTTCAGGACAACCCCTTGAAGTGGATTTTAAAGGTAGAGGGAAATATCCTTTACACGGAGATTGACACAAGTGCTAAAAAGGTTACAGGATCCTGTAAACAAAAGTATCTGTGAAGGTTGGAAGGCACTAAACCAGAGGCAGAAGCAGGGCCCAAGTCAAATGCAACAGTACACACCATCAGTTAGAGCCTAATATTTCTGGCTTCCCTACTGATCTCGAAGAAACCCCACCGCTGACACTCTTGGAATATACTCTGCCTTTATGATCAGTGAATATATGCAATTCCTTTAGGTTCTGTAAGGACTGAAGAACATGCCTTGGAACAAACTTGGGTTTCTCAAAGCCCACCAAATAAACACAAACACCAGGGATGATGCTGGCAGTGATAGTCCATGAATGGCAACAGGCCTCAGTGACAAACAAGGGCATAATGAATAGGTGGTGGGAAATGGCTTGCAAGGTGTGCAGAAGGCCTATCAGAAAATTACTGTGAAAAGAGTAATTCCTCAATGCCTTTCCTTTCCCACAGAGGATCAGAGATCCAAGGAGGAGGTGGACAAAAATTAGAAGTTCACAGGGAAAAGCAAGTACTCACGGATCTACTGCATCATCCAGCCATGCAGTTCCTGCAGAGACTTCAGAGAATGCTTAAGATCCCTTTAAGTGGGAAGTATCTAAGCTGACAGGATGAGTCTTGCTCTCAAACTCACAGCCTTGTGGTTTGTGCCTCTAACTCTCATCATAACACTTGGAAGGCCTAGCTAGTGCAGCTCTTCAGTAGCTCTATCACAGTTTGAGTTATAGGATTAAGGTCTAGAAGAGACATTGGAAGTTCTTCCAGCCTATCCCTTGTGTGGGATAGGCTTCAGAACAGACATTGCAAGGAAGATTACAAGATCTTTGTTGGCTGAGGAAGAATGTTTTATCATTCAGTGGAAGTCTTCAGAAGTCAGATAGTTGTATGATCAGACCAAATGGCAAGATTTGAATAGCTGGAAGAACCACTCACTTCTGTGTCACACCTGAATGCAGCGCACAGCTGGAGACACACCACGCAGAGTGGGCAGGCAAGGGCTGCCATGTTGGATAAAGGCAGGGTTGTTTCTTATAGAACAGGGGAGGCTGCAAGCCTTCCACTGGCACTCATAATTTTCTACATTCCAGGAGCCACCAGAAAGCAGAACCCAGCATACAGCTTATAAATGCAGAGTTATTAGTTTATTACTGTAGGTTAGACACACAATTATTTTGATACTTTAAACCTTTATGACTCTTTCCTGTTACTTTTCCTGTGTAAAGGTCTGAGGACGCATCCAGTGACAGACAGCTACATTTATACCAGTGCAGCATGCAGCCTCCGCAGCATTCAGAATCTGTCAAAAATTACTCCCATCTACTCAAAACATGATGGCTTAGTTTCACTTTCCAAAATCTCATCTAAAGACTGCAGAATTCAGAATCACCAAAGATGCGTAGCAGGTAACTTTGAAGACCAAACCTAAACTCTTCAAAGTGTAAAGCCTTTCAAAAAGAAGGGAAATAATGTTTTGGTCCTCTTAATCACATGTCATGTGTAACTCTTAGAGAGCTTCACCAGGCATGCATCATCTACATCTATTTCACAGGGGAAATGGGGGCACAAAGAGTTAGATGATTTGCCTGTGGCCCTGCCAGAGACAGGACTGTTGTTCCTGACTGCAAGTCTGACACCTTCCAACCTTGGCTGCTAGAGCTTGCCCAAAAGCACCATGAACTACCACATCTTTACATATCTAATTTAATTGTTCAAAGCCTGCCTTTAATACAGCAATGGCTTTAATTTAACCCTGTCCAGTTTAGGTGTGATCTTTGTATGAATGAAGCATATATGTATGAACTGCAAAGAGTAGATGGGAGGTCATGGCTAAAGTGCTGATATTCACAGCTGTCTTCCTGCAGCAAGAAAAGGGCGTAAAAAGGAGCATGCAGAATGGAAGAGCACTTGCACCCATGGTACCTCAGATGTGCTGGTTGCTGGTTAGTGCACACCCCTCTAGATGTAGGGTTGTTACACTACCTCTGCATGGCCTTCTACAAACCACTATCAACTTGCTCTGCCCCATCCTCTGATCTGGCAGGATGAGAACCCACTAATCCAAAAGCTGGGTAACTGTGGTCAGCCTGCTGCACTGCTCAGGCATCTAAGCCTAGCTCTCAACCTTTGCTTGTGAAAAGCTATGGAGATATAGACAGTTGAGAGGAGAGCCGTGCATAGGCTCTGTTCTATCACTGGAGCAAACACACCTCACTCCTCTGCTGTGCACCAGGCATGCACATGGGACATGAAGATCACTTCACTCAGCTCAGAAGAAGTGAAAAAAGAGCCAGCTAGACTCAAAACTCAGCCACGCTCTAGATTTACATCCACAGTCCAGATCAGGGTCAGAGATTAACCCCAAATACCAAAAGCTTGAAGTATATAAGCCCTTCTTACTCAGCATCCTCTAGCCTCCAACTTAGTGAGTCATACCAGTTCATACCAATGACACAAAAAAGGTTTTAATCTCCTAATGCTTGCAGCTGGCATTATTTAATAATTAGAGAGTGCTGGAAACATACATGGCTTTCTGCTGGACACAGGCACGTTCCTCTTCTTCTTCCAGCTTGCACTGCAGCAAAAAAAGGCGAACCTGGGATAAGTCCTGGGGGCTGGGGCACCACACCATCATTGTTGTGAGTGGAGAAAAGTTGGTTGATCCTTAGGAAAAAGTACAGAACTGGTACAGGATTTGGGAGGAACAGGCACTCTTTCTGCATGGATGTCTCTACAGCAGTAGGACTCTCAGCAGCTGGCATCTGCAACCTCAGCTGCAAGAAAAAATATGGCCTTACATAGT
Organism: Megaceryle maxima; assembly: GCA_024605025.1. Classification (NCBI taxonomy): domain Eukaryota; kingdom Metazoa; phylum Chordata; class Aves; order Coraciiformes; family Cerylidae; genus Megaceryle; species Megaceryle maxima. The sequence continues at coordinate 59,407 of JANHGN010008692.1, read as the reverse complement.
AACTGTAGCGCACTGCTTGTAACCCTGCCCTGGCACAAAATGAATATACATTACCTACTGTTTAGTTGGGTAGATTTTTTATTAACCTATACACTTTATGTATGCACATGTGGATGCCTCAGTGCTCAAAGCTCCTCCAGATCATTAATCAATAAAGTATTAAAAAATAATCAACGCAGAAGAGGAACCCAGATAAAGCAAGCAAAGTGCTTATTCCTAGGAGAAAGTCTCATTATTTCATGCTATGCTTTGCTTTTCTCTTCTTGACAGCTTTGGATTCATAAAAATACTTTTTCTCTTAGCAGTGATTCCTGACCTTCTTTGATCTCTGTGTGATGAAATATTAGCATCCAGACAGCATTCTTGTGTGACAAGCACTGACTTTGGACTGCTTTGGACACTGTGATCATTGTAAGAGGCAGAGAGAGGGTCTGTATTGTGGGCTGTTGCTTTGGTTCAGTATACAGATTATCCTCTTGCTGATGCAGGCTGGCAGCGCTTAACAGAAGTGACTTCTGAGATGGGATTTGCAAAAGAACTGCATAAATACTTCAACCACAGCAAAGTGGGCAACAGAGCTGCTTATCTGTCCTTTGCCATGACTCTACTTCCCCTATGACTCCATGCATACTGTGCTTGTGTATTAGCCCTCCTTCTGTCCCTCAAGAGAGAAAAAATTACATATGAATCAATTTAGAGGGACAGAATCACAGTGATGACAACTGGGATCATAACAGCCCCATACAGTACAATGAATGCACTTTCCCCTGGACTAGGTGGCTTTCCCCACCTTGGCACCTAGCACACTGGGATTCTGCAGCTGAGCCTAGGAGGATGAAGCAGGAAGGGAATACCAGGCACAAAAGATTGCCCTGGGCTTCCCATCTGGGGAGATAAATTAAGCTTAAGTCAGCACCAAATGTCATATCTTTATTTATCTTACCATAGAAGCAGCTCTGAAATGCTGATACTGAGTGCTTGTAAAGTGCTGAGCCTGTGCTTTTACAGGGTTGGAAAGGGAGAAAATTACTGCACCCTCCATAGTTTGTGCTTTGCTAGTCTTCCACACAGAGTTGCCAAGATGCCTTGATCCATAGGAGGTACTGAGATTCACTGAAAGCTGTAAAGGAAAAAGTCCATCTCCACCCTCTAATTCTATCACCAGACATTTGCCACTTACCTCTGTTTTGTCTGCAGAAACACCAACCAACAAATAAATGCAACTGCAACAGCATTAAGGCTTAAAAATCACCCACAGCAGCTGTCTCCCAATGCCATGTTCCACCTGCCCTCAATTATTTCCCAGCCCCAAATTATTGGTCTTTCAGCTGGCTTTGCCCAGAATATGACTGCAGCAGAGCACCCATGACAAGGCTGCTGGGCAGAAATCCAGCCCAAGTGATTCTACAAAATATTTTCTGGATATCAAAACTGAAATCCATGTTCTTGTTTGTCTCAGTGAAGGTGATTATAGTTCATCAGGGCTGCAGCCAGGTCTATGTTTATTTAAGCAAGCAGCTTTTTACCCTCCACCTGTGATACTTTCCAATGCTCAGTCCCCACATCCAGCCCAATATTTCCTGCACACAGCTCTGCAAGCCCCAAAGAGCTGGGGAAGGTGGGAGACACCAAGCCAAGCTCCCCACACCTATGTACAATGAAGACATGATGGGACTGCAAAGCAGAACTGGCCCCTGGCTCAAGCTACAAGATCCTTGACCAAGGGAGACCACAGCCCTATATTTCAACTAGGACCTGGACATCCCCCTTGAGGCAGCCTTACCCAACCTTTGCCATCACATACGGCCCCGTTCTTTCCCTACTCTCTGTCGATAGCCAGGGTTAACCTTCAAGACATCTGCTGTAGGGAACACAAACAGGAGGTCACTGAGCAGTGCACTCACAGGCTGGGCAAGCTCAGCCTTTGCCCAGTAGAGGCCAGCACAAACGCAGTATTTCGGCAGGCTGTGCTTGCAGGGAAGAGTTCTCTCTACCTGGCCTTCCCCGACCCGAAAAAGAGTCTCTCAGCCTTATGTGAGCCCTTATCTCTTTACTGCTTTTTAGAGAGGGACTATGTAGTGCAACAGAAAGTCACTGACATCCTACATAGGTAGGGACAAGCTGCCACGGGCCCAGCCATCCAATTTCTCAACTTGTGTGCTCAGAAGCGTGCTCTTCCCTTGGAGAAGCAAGTAGCATGATGCTCCTGGAGACTGGGCATGGCCAGATAATACACAACACTTCAGAAATGCCAGATGCCAATGAAATTCAATTCAAAAGAAATTGCATTTTGGGTAGGAGCAGGCAATCAAAAGCATCAGGATTTATTGCTCTTGCCACCACCCTGCCCTTTGATCCTCATTTGAGCTCATTAACAGTTCTTTTGCTGACAACGAGGGCCAAAACAGAAGATAGGCACTTGGCTATTTAGAAATCAAAACTAGTTGGTGAGGAATCTTTAGAATAGAGGCCAGGAGCCTGGAAAAAAAAAAGAAGCAAGAGACAGCACCAGTACAGAAATGAAGGAATCTCCTCACATAGCCTCAACAAGCAGCTTATGCAGCTCTGTAATAGACTCAGCAAAATATCTTTTTTTCAGAGATTGGTTGAAAGGGCCTGAATGGCCCTGAGAAGATACAATGTCCCTTGTTGCTTAAGTGATAAGGACAGTCTCCTAGGGGAATCATTCATCATAACAAAGAAAGATTGCATCCCAGACACCTCACAATCAACTAGAAGAAACCAAGAGGTCAAAAACCTCTTGAATCATTCAGATCAACTTCCGAGATCAGGTTTTTGAGGGCAGGACTGGGGCAAAACCAAATCAGATTGGAAGATGCGTCCCTTAGCACCAATCTACACCCAGTGTTTGGCCAAAACGGTTGAGCACAACGCTGCTTGGAGGACTTGCAGCTCACAGCCAGCCATGCAGAGGAAGGGCACCTCAACTGATGATGCCAAGAATATTGTTTAGGTTTTGGAGAGGATGTTGTTGCAAACCTGTCTCTCAGTCTCACCACTTACCACTTATTTTCGTTCTGAGTGGCAGTAGTAAGTTTGAGACGTTACCAGTGAGTAGTCTAGCAATTCTGTGGGCATCACACAGAACCCCACCCTGCCTGCAGAATCTCAGACGTCAACAGCTCTGCAACAAAAATACTGGCTTCATGTCTTTGTGGGCATAGGTGACACATATACATAAGATAGGACCTCTTCATCTGCAGATAAAACCAAGCTTAGTATTTTACAGCTATGAGAAAACACAAAGGCCACAGCAAGGATGGCAATTTCTTGCTATTGTAGGCAATCCTGTGTTTTAAGTCAGTGCAAGTTTTGCCAGGGCTCTGTTGCATCATCTAGTGAGGAGTATGAGCCTGCAGCACCCTTCACAGCAAACCCCAAACAAGGGAGCAGTAGCTTTTTTCTCCAGTTCTGTGTAACCCAGGAAGCATGGGAACACCAGAGCCCTAAGGAACAGCAAGTGAAAAATCCAGGAGCAAACTCATCAGAAGCTGAAGGTACAGAAGCAAAGCCTGTAAAAACAAGACCCTCTAGAGCTGCAGCCAGTTGTGTCTCCCAGGCTCTAAGGGCCAAATCCCAGAGAAAAGCTGTTCTCGAAGGGCCTTTGTAGGTTGGGATGGCAGGGAATCAGCAGCTATGGTTGTACCAATGGATGGAGTGAAGCCTATTGGTGTGAGATCTAGCAGAGGGGGGTGGTGTAAGACACACTGAAATTGCTCCTGCTGCTTTTTTTCTGAACATGGTTAGAATCTTTTTTTGCTATCTGTAGATGTATTCAAGTTGTCCTGTATGTATGTATGTATTGTCCATATCTATGTATGTATGCAGGAACCTATGTGCCTGGTGGGAATAAACACCACCCTCCCGTGTGTGCGAGCAACCCCCTCAGGGCAGGGGGCATTGCTGCACAAACAAGGGGCAGAGCTGCACAGAGAAATGAGGGACAGTGCAATCACCTGTTGCCTCAACACTGCTTTTATAAGAGGGTGACACCCATGCCAATCTGCTGACACCAGGCATCTCTGACCATGGTGCTTCCCATGCTGGCACAGAAGCTGGAGGCAGGCGGTTCACAAGCCTCTTAAGAGGCCATGGCAGGAGAAATCATGGTGCTGCCTACACCTTCTGCCTGCACCTTTCCTGAGGACAGCTTTCTGAGGCATGGCAGTGTTTGGTTATTATCCCAGTAGTATAAATCAGAGAGAGAAAATGAGCACAGCACATTACAAACTTTTCCCAACCGCTCTTGAGGGCTATGATGATGGGGCAAACCTCATCTGGAATGTGCCACTTTTCTGTGCCTGGAAGGAGAGTATCTACAAATTGGGTCCATATAGTACAGTCAAAAGCCTATGTCAGCAGCACTGCTTGTGGTACCCTATGATGAAAAAATTGCAACTGGAGCTCCTTGGAGGTGGCAGCAGCCCTGAGCCAGCATTAGCAACAGGACTTGCACTGGCAGTTGGGCCTCAGAGTGGGGCTGAAAGGCGGACTGATGGCTGGTTGGGTGTTAGGTGCAGAGACCATCTGTATGGATCAGCTTGTGTTTCCAATACATCAGACACATCAGAATTAATCTACTCTTCAGAGACCTTTCAGGCTTTATCTGCTTCAGTGCATGAGGTAGTGCAGCAGCCTTTTGTGGAGCTGTGACTGGTGAGGAAGAAGAAATACTGTAGGCTGCAGCTACATGCCTTATAGCAGGGTGCCTTGGAGCAAGGGTCCTCCTAGGTCCTGCTTCCGTTCTGCACTTCAGCATCACCCCCCTCCACACTGCAATGCTCCTTCCCACCTCTGCTGCTGGTCGAGCTGAAGACTCCACCAGCCCAGCAAGACCCACACATGAGGTGACACAATATCCTTTATGCCTGTGCGCCTCCACACATGCAAGGGGAGCATGTGGAGGTCTAGCCATAGGCAGCAGACAGCTGAGGGAAGGGACCTGTGATGCTACATGGCACATCAGACTCATTAGCCAGGTCCAGCCCTGCAGCAAGGAGAGACTCATCTCCCCAAGGGACCCCATCACCCCACAGACCATTGCTCCTTAGCCTGCCCAGCCCATGCACATGAAGCCCCCTTCTAAATATGGAGGTCAGCAGAGACCAGCACATGTTCCCTGGACTCCAAGCTTTCCTGTCTTTCTGCCTGCATCCTCACTGTGTTCTGCCAGGCCTTAAGAGTGGTTCAGGTCCTATTTTAGAAACAAAGAGTTAAGCATTTTCAATCTTTATTTTACAAAAATAAACCATTTTTTTTCCTGGTACTCTGTGGCCCCCAACCTTCCCCTCCTCTCCTGCTCCCGTTCCTCTCCCTGAAACTCCAGCTGTTGTGTGCCATAGCCAGGTGCTCACACCAGGGCTGCTGGTGCCACATGTTCCTGCAATCAGCCCCGAGCAAGCACCAGGGAAGGGGGTTGGTGCCCTTTTGTGAATGCCTCCTCTACCCAGGATCCAAGCAGGAAACTGCCTGAAGATGTCTCCTGGTGGCTCTGCCATTTCTGCACAGGGAGTGAGTCTTAGGCAAGTCACTCAGAGTACACACTTTGAGAAGGAGTGTCCATCCACCCGTCCCTCTCCCTTGGATGAAGAAGTGAACCCCAGGAAGTTGTTTCTTGCTGTTGGTGGAGCCAGCAGGCTGCTGTCTCACTGTCTGGCTCAGTGCTGGAAACGTGGGGAGCTGATGTGGGGCTGGTGGAACGTGTGTGTGGCATAAAGCACTTCTGGAGGTGGTGGAGGGGATGTCAGGATGGAGCAGAGCGGTTCATGGGAGCTCAGCATCGAGGCGAAATGCTTCATCTCCTCCGTCAGCTGCTTGATCTCTCGGCGCAGGGCAGCATTCTGCCTCTCCAAGTCTTCGCTCTCCTGAGGAGACAAAACCACATGGGCTTCCTCAGTGCAGGATGATCTGGGGACTCAGGGGTCGCAGTCTCATGCCTCTCTGCCCCACAGAGTTTCCAGAATTACATGTTTCTTGTAAATTCAGCACAGAGCCACAACTGGGCAAACCCCCATCCTCCAGCCAACCGGGCTGGGCGTGAGTACGAGTGCGATGCCGGTGGCCCCAGCCACACTCCCCAGCCCTGGTTTACGAGAAGTGACTGTGGCGTGCTCCCGCCCAGGCTTTCTCGCTCCCTCTCACGCACACGCGCTACGCCGCCCAGCCGCTTCCCGGGCTGCCCGGCCGGGGGGAAGGCGCGCTGAATAACCGCCGTCTTTAACCAGAAAACCACCTGCCACAGGAAACCTGTCATTGCCCTGGAAAGAAAAGACTCACTGCTTCCTGCTAGCAGCCGGGGAAACCAGCAGCATGGTGGGGAGGAGGGGGAGACACTTGAGTCAGAAGAAAAGAGAAACTGAGGCCTCAGAAGAACTGAATTAATACTGTTATTAATGAGAATAACAACAAATGGTTAATAATGATGCTCAGACTTGTCTCAAGGATGCCAAGAGCATCTCAGTCTTTGCTACCTCTACTACTGCCAAAGTGCAGCCAGCTCCAGGATGGAGCATCCCAGGCACCAACCAACCATGGAGCCAGCAGTCTGGCAAGGACCAGAGGAGGGAGGAAGGAGATGGAGGCAGGCTTTGCAAACTCAGCTGAGACACCTAAATTGGGACCCAGTGCTCTGAGGCCCTGGAAAGCTGAACCACCACCTCAGCAAAGTGAACCTGTCACCCCTCCACTTGCCCCTCTGCTGCCACACTGACCTCTGTCAGTGCCCACTCTGTGCACAGGTTGAAACACATTCAGCAATTTACAGTGGCTGTCACAGGAGAAGTTCAAACAGCAAATGAGCATCTCTCAGATGTGACTAAAATGCTCTGGAAATCATGACTGATGTTGAACTTGGGAGCTAACAGGAATCACCCCGTGTCAGGGAGCCCCAGCCTCCCCATGACTCATTCCCCTCAAAACACAAGCTACAAAGCCCTGGGGCAGATGGAGCTGCTAGCTCCTTTCATGCAACCATAGCTCAAGCTGATCCATGATCTTCAGGGCAGAACCACATCAGAGAAGCAAAGTCCCTGGCAGAGCCACCCAAAGGCAAAGAGAACTCAGGGAATGAACCCAGGAGAAGCAGAGGGTCACTATACACCAGGGATTGGAAAAATATTAGCAATATTCACCACCCATTCTCTATTTGCCTCCATGCATTTCTCCAGCTGCCTGCCAGGATCCTCTCTGAACCAAACTGGGTTTAGCTCCCCTGCTCCTGTCCCCATGAGAAGGCAAGGAGTGTGTGCTATCAGTGCTATCCGAGCACTAGTGATCTCGTAAGCAAGTGTTGTGTAACCTGCTCTAAGAAGAGCAGCCCAATTCTTTTTGGTGCACAGCTCAGCAGGATTTTCCCTGGGGAGGATCAGAGTCCATACCCACCTCTAAGATTACCTTGGAGAGAGGACTTACCCCAAGGAAGGGGTGTCTCTTCACCCCTCAGGCACAGTTGCCCAGAGCCATTGCTGCTGACAGATGTAATGCAATCAGCCCTAGAAGGATCATCAGCTACTGAGAAAAGAGGTGAAAACTCTCTTAAACCTGTCTCTAACCATGGACTGAGGGCACTATGTAAAGAGGAAGGTTCAGGATCAGCTTCTCAACAATTCTTCCCAAAAATGGGTATTTGGGGGAATACAAAGATCACTGAGTCGAAGGATTTTTTTTTTTTTTTTTTTTTAACATGACCCCAACTACCACTTTTCAAAGGGCAGCCAAGCCCAGCACAGGAATAAAGATGGTCTCTGACAATGCAGGCTGCATGTTCTACATCCTGCCCACCAGTGGCCCAAAAAATATGGGACTGCACTTAACAATGTGTAAAATGCAAAGGAGCCCAGACCCTGTGCTCCAACACTGACCACACACTCCTGCCCAAACACACACAGCCAGAAGTGACCATCTCTCCTGAAAAGCAAATGCCTAATTCTTCACACTGGGAAGAGCTGCAGGGATGCCTATGATACCACAGGAGAGCGGGACAGCAGGGTGAAACCAAAGGAGGGAAAATCTATGCTAAACAACAGGAAAAGCCTCCATGTACAGTACAACGTTCAGATGTAGAAAGGGATACAAGTACTACCATGAAGACATTTTAAAATATTAGAAAATTATTAAGATTTATCTATGCTTGCACAGCATAAAGGAACAGACCAGAGGACATGGCTCATTTGGCTCCACATTGCACCGTCATCCATACCAATGAACCCAAAGTGCTGCTGTCTCAGAAAACCTTCCCTGTAAGCTGTTACACCACTGGCTAAGTGTTGGCATGAAGCGCAAACCCAGGGAGAGCCAGCTCATGTGAGCCTGTGCTTTGAAAGAGCTTCTGACTGAGCCAGTCAGAAGAGGTTAGGAAATGAAAACAGTAATGTCATACTGAGAGATAAAGATGGATTCAAACCTAAATGCTTCAGTGTCAGTCATCCTGAGCTGTGCACTCTCACTGTGAGCGCTGGCTCCTACATCCTGCCCTAGTCTCACTTTTCCTGTTCTGCCTCAACTGAGCATCTCTGCTCCAAGTCCCCGGGAGCAAAGTATATTGTGTCCCATGTGAGCCCTCAGTGCTGGGGATGGGGAATGGTGGGAGTGCTCACCAAGTGCAGCGTGTCTGCTTTCTGGGTTTGCCTCAGACGGCTCTTCTGGGCAGCAATGCGATTCTTCTCCCTCCGTTGGACTTTCCTCATGTCATCAGAAGAGTCCTAGGGAAATAAGGCATGGAAATATCTGGGGCAATCCCTTCCTTGCCCTGGTCCACCTACAGGGCAGTAGGTGGGAAGGGGACACAGCAGACAATGTCATTGAAGCACAGGACACAGGATACACATCCTCAGCACCGGGACAAAGCCATACCCCAGCATGTGTGATGCTTCTGGCATGCCTGTCACCTGGAGGGGCAAGTCTAATACCCTCAGCCCGGCACAGCTGAGAAATGACCACTCTCCCTTCACCAAGACACAGGCCCAGGATATGGCTTGAGGGACCAGAGTAAGGAGCTCTCTGCATAACAGAGACAATTTGAATTCCTTGTACAGAAAGCCATTCCCTTCCCCATCTCTCTGCAGGGATAAGGCACTGCAGACAATCCAGCTTCTTGGCTAAACCATCCTTCCAGAGATTCAGCCTGTGTTTTCCTCATCACTCTTCTCCCTGAGGCTTTATTTGCTGCAGACTCTTACAGTGCAGTATGGCCCCTGCTTTAACTAGACAGACTCAGCTTTTTTTTCCCCCATATCTCATTTATTCCAGATCTGATTTCTGTGCTTGCTCTTTTATGGAGTCCCTTGGTAGCAATGCTTACAATGCTGACTGCAATACTCCCAAGCCTCTTGGGCACAGGAGAGTACAAGTCGCCAGGCTCCAGGTCATGAGCTTCATGGAGCAGCTGTTCTTTGCTGAGATCTGGTCCTGCTGCTGCCTTCTGACAGTTGAAACCGTCACACAGACTCTTTCATCTTCTATTTTCATATTGCACTGCCTCTTTTGGGGACTCTCTAACATTCACACCACTGCTTCTCTACAGGACTACAAAGCTCAGCCACAAAAGTTATCTTCACAGCCCATCAGTCTGTCCACATCCTCTCCCCCCCAACCCTGCCCAAGATCTTTTATTTTCTTTGAACTTAACTGTTTTAACCTTGCCTTCAATACCCTGCAAATGTCTCAGATATGGCAGCTCCCACATCCTGCACCAAGCCCAGTACCTTTCCTTTGGTAAGCCCTGTGCTTTATCCCCTTCTTTACCAGGATGCCTCTCCATCCCTGGTTGCTAGCCCAAAATCATCTGCCCTGGATATCCCCAAGATTTCCAAGTCAAGTCTAAGGTACTTGCCATTGTTGTCAGGCCTAGAGAAATGACAAATGACAGGTAAGTTCTATGATTCTTTAGAATAAAGCTTACCCAGAAAAGGCAGTGGAAATACCTCAGACTTGTGTCAGTATCCTCCAGCAAAAGACCTACCATTTAGGTACTCCATGCAACAAAACCAAACCCCCTTGTCAGGCATTACCAAGATTAAAAATCTCTGGGGATGAACAGAAAAGAAAGCAGACCCAAAGTGGCAGAGCTTCTCTGGGTCCCAAGAGCTGTCTGTGGCAGTAGAAAGCAGGCAGGCTGCCCTTGAGCCATCCTGGTCCCTAGCAAGGAGGTGCATGCTCAGGTTCCTCGCCAGAGCACTGAATCTCAGGCTGAAGCCTCCTGCCTGCTGCCTGCCTGCTGTGTATCGCAGGGCCCACTGTGCCCTGGGGTCCCGGCCCCCAGCTGCCCCTGGCATAGACCCAGGTAATCCTCTCTCCACCCCTACCCAGCTCCTGATGGAGCTCTCAGCTCAGCCCTGCATCCCTCTCACCACAGCCGTTCCTAGAAAGCCCCACCATGCTGCACTGTGAAAACACCAATGGTGGGTGACACCCTTCCTCCTACCCACCCATGGCCCACCCTGCAGGACCCTCCGGCGAGGGAGAACAGGGGAAGGATCCCTGTCTTACCTGCTTGCTGGGAGGAGGAGACTGGCTGAAGCTGCTGGAGTCACTGCTGTCGGAGCTGTGGGGCATGGCTCCTGTCTCTGGTTCCCAGGGTCTCTTCAGCTTCCTTTGTGATCTTGGTGTGCCTGCCTTCTGTCTCAGTCCCTTCCCTCTCCCCTGGCCTCCTCTGTGCCACCTGAGATGGCCCTTGGTTTCCCAGCTTTTGTCCGTCCCAGAGGCACACTGTACTCCTGCCCTGTTCTCTGCCACTTTCTCTGCCTTTCCTCTCAAAGCCTCTGCACCTTCTCTTTAGGTCTTGGCCTCCTGTGGTTTCTCAGAACCTCGGGGATGTAAGCTGAAAGTCACGTGGCCGGAAACTTTAAGGCAAAGAAGAAAAGTTACAGAAGAAGAAAAAAAAAAAAAAAAAAAAAGAAAAGAAAAAACAGAAGAAGAAAAAAAAAAGCACATCTGGGAAAACTGAGCTTCAAAATAGCCTGAAAAACCCCCGAAAAACACCTTCAGGCAGTTGAAAAACAGTGAGATGGGTTTTCTCTGAGACAAACAGCAGAGATGGAAAGGAAGAAAAGCCCCAGCTCTGGCTGCGAAACCTGGACCCTCAAAGGAGGGTGGTGTGGAGGAGGTGCTGCTGGGAGCCCCAGAAATTCCAGGGGCACTGCGTGCCATGCCAGCCCTGTGAGAGCAGGAGGTCGGTCCAGCCCCAAGCAGCCTCTGCCACCCCAGCCCAGCTGGGGAAATTCCCAGGCAGCCGCCTACCTCCCCAAAACCCATCCACCCACTCCCACCGCCCCCAACACCATTGATGTGGGACCCAGGGAGGAGATGGGTACCCTCATCAGGTGCCACATACATGCTGTTTGTACAGAGGGCTCACATACATATGATGAAGCATCAGTCCCACCTAAGAAGAAAGGCTTGGGAACATAGAACATTTGGACTGGTTTTGGTAGGATTGGTATTATCTATAAGCAAAGCCCTTCAGTACTTTAAAACATCCACCTGGCACACGAACTAAAGTGCTGCACACATAATAGTCTACAAACCCAGAAGCTAAACCTGAGACCTAAATCTCACTCCACACCATGGCATGAGCTTGACTACACTCCAGGGGGTGTGAAACTGTCATGCAGGCGTCCTAACTCCCTGTCTGCTCCCCTCTAGCCCACTCTCGCTACAGCTGACAGTAGACAATGTGGGACAGGACTATGGGGAGACAGGAGCATTACGGCTCATTGGAGGTTGTTTCCTTGCTATTGTCCCTCTGCCAGCAACCAACCTGTGCTTGCTTCATGCAGACAGCATGCTTTGCTGGTCTGTGCTGTGTGGGACTACTATTCCTAGTACAAACCTCAGTAGACTAAAGGTGTGCAAACAGCCCCTGGGACAGAAATACTTCAGGACTGCCCTCAGGGTACCCCATGCTAGCAGCTCTGGAGGTGACAGCACAGGAACAGGGAGTGCCAAAGCAGGAGCCATTTGCTTTCTGATCTGCTCATGTTGCCAGAGCCAGTGGGATGAACTGAGGACATGGACCAACAGGCTCTCCATTCACAGACAGGAGCACATGTCTTCAGAGCAGCTAAATTCTCACATGTGCCATGAAGAGCAAATACAGAAACAGGCATGAATCCATCCACAGTAACCCATTTCTGTGCAAAGCAGTAATTCCCAGTTTCCACCTACTGTTTTTCATTGCATATTGATGTTTTGGTTGAGTTTCTCCTGACTCAAGCAGGAGCGGTGAGCAAGTCTCAGCAGCAGGGTGTGAGCAAGAACACTTGAGATGCATGTTGTCATCAGGGCAAAAGTACTGGCAGCTTTGAGTTTTCAGACTTATTGCAGCACAGAAAGCACATGTGCAGAGAAGCCCGTGCTTGGAGCACAGTGTAGACTTGCATGAGCATTGGTGGCATTTCTGCCCAGCCCTGCCACTCATGGAGCCAATACAGGGGCAAACATGGCCAAAAGCAAGAACAGCATGGGGCTGGCTAAGGGCTGGGCAGCCTGGGGAAATCACCTGGCCTAGCTCCAGTAGCAAAACTGCTCTGTTTTGTCCCATTTCCCTCTTTAGAAACATCTTGTGGCACTGGTGGACTATCCTTGGCCCTATTATCTGAACATTTCACGGCCTTGAGTGTGCTTTTTCTCCTGGTGTGTTGTAGGGAAATGACAGGATCCTCCACACTTTCAAACATGGCCATGACGATTTGCTTGCTCCGTGGGAGTCACCCCGAGGGACCCCACCTCCTGGCATTGCAGCCCCCCTGTAGCAGGCTGTGCTTCTCCATCAGACAAGGGCCTCATGGCGCACTGAGCTCAGGCCTCCCATGGCACCAGCTAGTGGCATGGCCACTGAAGCATCCATTCACTCACTGCATCACTACCTCACTACACTTCCTCTGAACTCTGCAACCCTGCACGGCACTTCCTTTCCAGGAAGTACACCTCTGGAGTCCTGCTCTCCTGAGGAAACCCACGCACCTCTCCTGGCAAGTGGGTCTCTGAGACACTGCCTGTCCTGCTCTGTTCTACAGGCTGCTGTTGCTCAGGGCAGGATGGAGGGAGCTCCTTCCTCAGGGAAAAATATCCTTGTTCCATTGTTGGGCAAATAAGCCAAATTCCCTTCTTTTGTATCTAGGGAGGCCAGTAGCTGAAGAGAAGGCATCGAGTGCATTGGCAGGAAGGGGTACAGGGAAGCTGGGTGTCCTGGCAGGAGCTGGATGATCATTGCAAAACTGGCCAGAATGTGGCTATGACAAAAACTATTACTTGATCCACAGGAGGAAAGTTTTGAGCTGCACCCTGGTTTGCCCAGGGATGGGCTTTTATTAACAGCTGATGGAGAAATCTCAGGAGAGAGCAACATCACAGGAGAGGGCTTGGACACTTGGTCTTGCTGAGCAGGAGTAAGAGAGCACCCCTCTTCCCTCCTTGCCCAAACATACTCCTCGCTGTCAAGCTGGCTATGATTCTAATGAATTCCTGTCACTTATGAGCAATGAATGAATGTGCTGTAAATGAGACAGCGTCTCATGGCAGGAAGGTGAGCAGAGCCTTCACAGAGCTCCCCTGGCTGCTCCTGACCCATGCTGCCTCCTTGCATCCAGTGCCCAGTGCTGTTCCTCTGGAGAAAGCTGTGATCCCCCAACCCATAGCTAGAAACTAGAAACCACCAGTGTGGCTTCACTGGCTACTCACAGTTCTCCAGGGTCTGCTCTGGGCACCTATTGCCAGCACAACATAGGGAGCTCATGTTCTGCTGCCCCTCCCCAGGCTCTCCTTCTCCCTGATATCAGGGGAAGCCTTGGGAGCCAGCCTCCTAATTTCTGTCCTTGATTTAGGTGACTAAATTTAGACCATGAATAAAGCCCCTTGATTTTCTCTCTGGGATCATTTAGGTTTCTTGATCTTAATCACAGTAGCTGTGAAATCACTGTCAGTGACACGGGATGAACTCACAAGTGTTAGGTTACTGCCATACCAGCAGCTTCATGGAGCAGGGATATTTTTAGGGGAAGGATGGTGCCATCCAGTTCTGTGTTTGTCCCTTTTGAATAACAGCAGGCACTGTTCTGCCTGGGACAGAGTGGTTGCAGAGGCTTGGATGCTGGGCTTACTGTGTTTTCCACTGCCAAAGAAAAGGTCTGAAAGCATCAAGAGGCAGTTCAGCAAGAAGAAATGCAAATGTAAAACAAAGTGAGACGTAGGTAGAAGATCTGGGGGATAACCGTCCAGGCAGCAGAATGTCAGGGAAAAATCTGGGGGTTGCAGAGCATCATAAACTGAATCTTCACCAGCAGTGCAGAGGTGTCACAAAGGGGCTGCACATTAACCTGGGGTGCTAGGTACGAGACAGAAGAAATGACTGCCCTACTCTGCCTGTGCAGGGCCAGGACCCATTCAGAGTCCCAGGTCCAGAAGTGGAAAGGTCCAGAAGAAAACAATGCAAAGGATAAATACACAGAAATCTTGCCTTAAGAGAAAGGATGGAAGAATTTCTGTCCCTTTAGCCTAGAAAAGAGAAGTCTTGGGGGCGGGAAGTGGGTGGGGAGGAAGGAGCAGTCTTTGATATGTTGTAATGGAAAAGGTGGTCGGCTGTTTTCTGTGCAGCCAGGGCAGGGTAAGAAGCACCAGTCTAACTGCAGCAGGAAAAGTTCAGGTCTGAGGTTTGAAGCAAGATGAGCTTGGGAAGATCCCATGATGGAAAGTTCAGGAAAGTTCAGGTACTGAACTTTCAGGCCCCTTCATGTGAAGTGGCTGGGAACAAACCTCCCCTGGAAAGGGCACAGGTTGAATCCTGCCTCCATAGAACGGGTTAGAGTTACATTCACAGGGTTTAAATAAATAAAAAAAAATAAATAAATAAGCTACTAAGATGGACTCCTTAGAGCCCAGAAAGAACAAGGGGCATTTCTCAGCCTTACATGCAGCCAGTTTCTTTGCCTTCAAAGTCAAGAAAGATCCCTATATCCCACCTGGTGCTACTAGAGTTTCGTTGTAAATCCAGTGCTCCAGCTCTCTCACCTGCTGCAGATTTATGGCAGCAACAGTCAAAACTGCATCTTACTCCATCCATCTCACCCATCCTGTTTGTGTGACCATTCAGTGCACAGTACAATTTAAAAACCCAACATAGAACAACTTCAGCCTCTTGTAAACCACCAAGGTTGGTTTTGCTTTGCATGTAGCATTTTATGCAAATAAATTTTTACAATATTTGCAAAGTTGCAACATTTTTTGATAAGAGACAGTGCTGATAAGAGATATTAAGTGAATAGTGATGCTGACCAAAGTTCTTGCTCTCTACCAGACAAGCTTCTGCCATGTTGCACTCTGTCAGCATGTGTTCATCCTGTCTGCAAAACATGAAGATTCCCCAGCTGGTGGGATTGCTTGTCTCCATCACCAGAGCTATTTCATCTTGGCTGAGCTGAGTGTGAGAGACAGGTTGTGGTAGGAGAACTCAAGTGTAGTCCCACCAAATTCATCCCATCTATCAGAGAGCAAATGCCCATCACACAACATTTTCAGTCCTTACAGGGCAGTCTGCCAATGTACAGGAAACAGGTACTTTACACCCCAAATGTCTGATAAATTACAAGGGCTATAAGTCAAGCACACAAAAGTAAGGAAATCCCAGAACTAAATCCCTTAAGCACCCCCTCCTGCCATGCTGTACTCTACAACTGCCTTCACAAAGGTTTCTTCTCTGGGATGGCTGTGCTACCTTCACTGATGTCCTATGGTCAAAGCCTGCTCCAGCATCCTGCTTTCCCATTTCTTCACAGACTTTTTGTAGTGCTCATCAGTTCAGCAGGGAGTGAGTACTTCAGGGCTATTAACAAGCCGTTTTCTCTGCCACCTTTTCAGATGTGGGGGTGGAGTTATCCCTATTTAACAGCTGCAAAATAAGCGATAAAGAGAGATTTAGGTCGTAAGTCCTCATCCATTTTGAGCACACAGTTTGAACCAACTAGGATCTAATTTTTTTCAGTGGTTTTGGCTCTGTATAGCACTTTATTTAACTAAACCCCAGCTCCTGATGTCTGTGACTGCAGCTGCAGATTTTTAGCACTTCTGTAAATCAGCTCTGGCAAATGAGGAAGACGCGGCTGCTCCTGTGAAAGCTCTTGCTTATGTGGCTCACTGATACACAGAGTAACTTCAAGGCAGGGGCAGACACAGACCCAGCTCTCCAGGAGGCACCAAGTGTCTACTCAGAAGACCCTCCTTTCTTTTTGCAGTCTCTTGCTTCACCAACCTGATAGGAGTTTCCCAGCCCTGCTAAGAAAGGAGGCAGCCTAGCTGACCAGATCATCATTCCCTCCAGCTGATGTCCAGCCCAGGTGCTGAAGAGGTGTCAATCTGGAGAAAAATGCAAGAGGTGCTCCTATGGACAAGAGAGCAGGAGTTAGGTTGCCCAGGCCAACCCCTTTCTGGCAATTTCTAGCTCTTCAGTACTTGGCTTTGCCAGTTTTATGTTGGGGTTTGGTTTGTGGGGGTTTTTTGGTTGGTTGTTTTTTTTACGCCATTAGTAATACTTTTTATGTCTATGCTTTGAAAGAAGTAAACTATAGAAAGAAAGTGCCAAATATGCTGGCTTTCCAGAGATGGACATAGGGCTCCAGGTAGCTGAGGCCTGTCTGACCCCACTGGAAGGAGAGAGCAAGCCTGGCCAGAGAATCCCAGATGAAGAGCTGGCAGGAGGCTGTCAGGATCTGACCTCCAACACACAGGAGTTTCAGCCTCAAGACACAGATAATGAGAGTTCACCCCAGGCTATTGAAGGGGTGAACCACAGTCTCTTTCTCCTGTCCTGTACATAAGGACTGGATGGGTAATTACTTGAGCAATGCCTAATCTGTTCCTGGCAAGGACTTAACAGCTCATGAGCGCTCAGATGTGCATTTAGATGACTCTAATTCAGCAGACTCCAAATCCTTGCAGAGTATAACCATTTAAGTCCAAACTTTCTCTCACTGCTGCCTTCACAGGGCGTATCTGGCTTCTGGGATCTAGTCAGAAATGGACCAGACCAGCCAGCCATGCTGGATATGTACATGCTTGTCACACTGAAAAAGCTTGGCCACCAGACATCCCCAAGGCTTCAGCCAGGGCTTCTTTGCTTCTGTTGCCTGGGCTGAGCCCACCGGTTGAACTATCCAAGCACATGGACAGGGCATACAGAGGGTGCAGATGTTGTCTGACGGTTTGACTCATCTCGGTGGCAGTCTCGTTCAGTGATGATGGGGAAGGCCCAAAGAGGAAGGGCAGTGACCCGTTTAACCAGAGGGCTGATCCACCCAGGGGTAGACTTACCGGTACTGGTAAAGGGCCATAGCCCCAGCTTCCTTTGTGCTGTCCAGTGTGCTCACGAGGGCAGGAGAGACACATGGCTGTCCAGCCCTGCCACTATGGCAGCAGGACCCAACCTGGGTCCTTTGCTAGTGCTGCAGCAAATCCAATAACATCAACCAAGCAGCAAAAATTATGCTCCCAGGGGATGACCACAGTCTGACAGGGCATTTGATGTTCACTGGGCATTGGTTGCAGCCATGTCCCATGGCATGGTGGTGGAGGATGAACACATTACTTGTCTCTTAAATCAATACGTGACTCTTGAGTGTATTATGTGGCTGCTCTATGACTCCATTCAAAGGGGAATGTTCTTCAACACCACCCATCACCATAACGCATGTTTGAGCCTTTCAAGAATTGAATACAGTTTATTTAGGGTATGTTCTTGCAGCTAGACTCTGAGACACCCATTTCAGCAGATGACTGTGAAGAGCACTCATGCTAGTACTGTACTCTCCCCAAATGGGATCTGCTTTGCTTTTAGCTTAGGCGGATGTATGCAGTGGTTCTCCCTTTCCCCCACTCTATTTGGTGGGAACAAGTGCTTCCCAAAGCCTTTGGCTCACACAGTGTGTCTGGAGGAGGTGTTCAGTACAAGTAACTGTGCTGATGGGCACACATGCAGTGAGCTTGCACCTGGGGCATGCGTGGTGCTTGAACAAGCGTTGCTGGAGCACAGCATGTTGGAGGTGATGCGGGGGAGGACAGGCAGTGTGGAGCAGAGCAGCCATGAAGGAAAAAGAAGGAGAGCTGTGCAGAAGGTACACTTGGCACCCATGCAAGTAGCCTGATCAGTAGTACCTCACTGGCAGAGTTATCAAAACACAGAGAGATGTGTATAAGTCCCATCTGCCCGGGCACTGCATTGGCACACACTGGCAAACCTGATGGCTGGCACACACAGCTCCCATCCCAGAATGGGCTGCTGGGGGACACAGCAGCAGAGCTGAGCCCCTGCTCCACGCCTAGTCCATCTCCCAGAGTCCCCATCTGGCTCAGGGCTCCTCAATGCCTTTTTGAGAGAAACACGAGGGAGGTTCCTGGTCCACCACCTGGACACAAGAGTGGACCTGCTTAGTGCTGGCTATTTCAGGGGGGCTTGCGAATCCCCACAAGTTTCCCAGGGGGCTCAGAGCACCAGGTGGAGGGAGGGAAAGGAGGCAGTTTCAGATGCCTACCAATCCCGTGCTTTCCAGTTTTGCATTTCAGTACCCCAGCATGAAGAGAGCATCTTAACCAGTCTCCTGGGGCATGGCTGCTTTTAAGGCTTTGGCAGTGGCTGCCCATGACAGTGACCAGACACAGCTGACCTGTGGGCTCTCAGTGGCACCTCATCCCCAACAGTGCTTTGGAAGTGGGATGAGGGAGAAGTGCTGCACCCCAAGTTGTGGCAGCAATGCTGTTGTAAAACCCTCGCTTGAACTGCCAACACTGGCTACAAAGAGGGGATGGAAAAAAGACAGAAACCCCTTCCCACCCTTCTCTACTTGAACCCCAAAGTAGCTTTCCAAAAACTGTGCCATCTTCTATCTTTTTCAAGACAAGCTTTTTTACTTGCATTTTGGGTATCCTTTTTTTTCATATCAATACCTGATCCCTTGTGAGCCCCCTGAAATTACTGGTCAAGAGGGCATCTTGTCCACCTGCACAAACCAGTTTGCTGGCTCTGTGAGAAGTGTGCCAATTTACCAGCTTGTAATTAGTTGTCTTTCCATTTCTTTGAACATCTTGTGAGGGGGTGAGCAGAGGAACAGACTGATCTCTAAGTCAGGCGTTGTGCTGCACATCTCTATCACACGGCATTTCATTAGTTTCCGCTCTAAACTAGTGGGACTTTTAATCTCTGCATAGGGAAATTCTCCTGCAGCCCTAATTTAGGTCAGCACCCATCTTTGGATGTCTCCTGTTTTCACAGTGGGGCAACCAGAAGCAAACACAGCACCCTGGGAAAGTTGCCCCACAGCCATCTACAATGGCATTATAGTTATAAAGATGGATGCACTCTTCTTCATCCCATTCCTCATGCAGCCCTTCTCCTTTCCCCACTGCTGCACACTGAGTGGGACCCACGGGGTAGTTCTGCTCTGAATTTGGAGCACAGCCTTGAACCCATTGGCACTCTCATCTAAACCACCTAGGTGCCAGCTGGCACTTAGGCTTGCTCTGGGGTATAGCTGGGAGAAATGCTGGGATGCTGCTATCCCAACTTACAAACCCAGCCACTGAGCAGCACCAGCCCTTGCAGCCACAGCAGATGGTTTCTATCAGGTGAAGAAATATGCCCCAAAGCCCTGCTTGAATGAGGCTCCATGTCACATGCAGGGTGGCCCAGGATGGTACACTGGCAGTTTGCATTGCTCCTAAAATTTCTACACGAGCCAGTGACCTGCAAGTGTCCTATAGGTAGCAAAGCAGGTGCCTGTAGCCACATTTAAGTCAGGTCTGCACCTCTCCCTTGCAGAGACAGAGAACACCTTGCATCTGCACTCGGAGAAGCTTGTTTGAACCAGTTAGTTTGGTTTTGACAGCCTGTTACACTGGCAGCATGGGGTGCCACTGTCCTGCCCAGTCACACAGTGGTGCCATCATCCTGCCTGGTCACACTGCAGTGCCAGCATGCACCAGCACCTTTACTAGCTTGGTCGCTTATCCATTATTTTCTAGCTGGAGCTGGTGAATGAATCAGGTCACTTTGCTTACAAGGAAGGTCCGCACAGAAGAAAAGGGATGCCTTACTCAGCAAACATCTATGTAACACAGGAGTGACTCTGCCTGGCACCCATGGAGTTTGCCTCTGTCACAGAAGCTGGTAGCTCACATACTGAGAGGCACTTGCCAATGATACCCACACATTAACTTTAGCACAAACCTCCTCTTGCTGACTGTCTGGTCACCAGGTGTTCATTGTCACCTTGCAATGAGCTGTCAGTAGCCATGTTATCCTCAACTAGGAACTATGTGTTAGCCTGCCTTGAGGCTCCACTGGAATTGGGGCCATGGCAAAGCAGAGGCAGGAACTGCAGTGTCAGGAGTCAGGACTTCCCCTGACGGCACCACAGATGACAACTCAGCAAGTTCATTCTGCAGAAACTAGATAACATCAGCACAAGGCGGTGGTTACTGGCAAAGGATCTTGTTCCTGAAGCTTCATCTGAGACGTGACAGGCTGCAGTGAAACCTTGCTGTTGCACAGACCCAAACTCTACTTTTGCTGAGACCCACAAGGCCTTCTGGAAGTAGCTTCTTGCTGGTATTTCATAGGAGCTCCAGCTCACAATGCTGAGAGCCAGGGCTGGAAAAGCCCATCAGCTTGCTAATATGGGACCTTTTTTTCTATCAGAGTCCCTCAAGCTGGACAGGGATGTGCAGCTGTCAGTTCTACCCGTGGTGAATCACCTCCTGCCTCGAGCGACAAGAGTTTTTCCTCCTCCCCAAGGGCTAACCTTTCCCCAAACCCCTTGGCACACAGCTCATGCTCTGTGCATGGACAACTGGGTAGAGGGCTGGAGAGAGGACAGCCATTCCTTTACCAATGGGGAACTGAGAGCCTGTCTGCGCAGAAACATCCAGGATGGCTAAGCTATATTAAACTGGGAAGTGACAGAAATGCAATAAACCCCTTGGCAGATGCTTGTATGCAGAATTCAATTGGTCTTGCTACGACTGGGCTCACTCCCTCCCCCCTGGGCCTGCTTTGCTCACAAGAAGCTTATCACCACAGGCAGTCATACCCACCACTGGCTCTGCCAAATGCATCTCCTGGGCTGGAGGCCACTTGAGTTGGTCACTCCACTTTAAAAAGCCAAACTAAAGTAGAACCAGTTTAACGCAGCAGCAGAGCATCTGGTGGGGGGTTTTACACCATCACATCAGCCCACTGCTTTAGCTAATTTAGATTAACTTCTTGCACGCTCTGTGCTGGGCAAGTGACCCAGCTGCATGCCAGCAGAACAACCGAGGCCGCCATTGTCACCAAGGCTTGGGGACACATAGCAGGCACTAGCTGCACCTGGAATTAAAACCCGGTCAAGCAGGGGAGCCAGCCCATGTTAGCAGAAGCCCTTGAGTCTCTGCTCCAGGGGCTTCAGCTGCAGAGAAAAGGCAAACCTCAACTGTGCTGTCATGGATGCCAGCCCTTCCTGGCAGCCCTGCCCAGACAGACAGAGCCAGTGAGACCTCCCAGCTGCCGGGAAGAGTCTTTTACCTCAGACAGAAAGAATTGGCAGCAGAGCCACCGCCAGTGAGCTTCCTGCTGACTACACCTCTGACAGCACCCACCCTGCCTGTGCCCACATCCTAGCTGGGAAATGTCCCTGACTACCCCACCAGCTACTCAGTGTGATGAGGCTCATGCCCCTAACCCGGGACAAGTGGCCAGCTGGCTTTGCCCTACAAGGCAGTTTCTGAACCCAGCAGGAGTGTGGTGCTTCCACAGGGGTAGGGGATGCCCATGGTCCCATTCCCACAGATGGTGCCAGCCTTCCACTGGCTCACCCCCACGTTCCAATTGCGGGCAAACACTGATTACAGATTAGCAAAAATTGCCCAAAGGCACAGGGAGCCAGGTGATATTCCCAGGCTCAGGGAAGTGGCTGTTGTTTTTTTTCTCATTTCTCTGTAGTCACCCTGACAGCCCAGGAGTTATCTCCAGCTCCAGACCTGATGCCCAGCCATGGGCCATACCAGTGCCAGCACTGCTCAGTGGAGTCTGGCACCAATGGTAATCAGTTTCTGTGTCTCTTGGTAAATATCAAGGCTGGGGATTTTTTTGGGGTTTGTTTTCCAGCAAGTTGAGTAGAAGAACCAATAAGGACAATGATAATTTAATACCTGCTGCCCTTGGCTCAGAATGAAACAAGAAAGGCAGGTCACTGGCAAAGGTTAGTTAATACCACTTACCGCAGTGTCACGAAGTCACCCTCAGCCCCTGCTGAGAAGGGCAGAGGAGGCAGTTTTTCAAACACAAAGTGAGAATGATACTGTGAAAAACTGCAAAGTATCAGCCTCCAAACATCCTTTGCCCAGTTAGGGTCTGGCTGCCCTTGCCCCCAGAGCAGTATACAGGGGCTGGTGCCAGCAGGGGAAGGGTTGAAGAAGGTGAGGAGGAAAGGAAGGGAGCCATGACCAAGCTTTGCAGAGCACAATAGTCTGCTTGACCACTCCAGGATGAGCTGGTTGTAGGAGAGAGGGGTGAGGAGCTTGCAAGACTGGGGACCCTTGTAGGGAAACTGGGTTCCTGCTGCCCGTGGCCCTGCTACTTGCCAGGGGTCCAGGGAGAAGGGAGTCAGGCATGAAGTGTGGAACTCACACCGACCTACAGTAGCTGGAACCAAAACCCATCATCCCAGCCCTGCCTCAGGCCTGGTGCTTTAGGGCAAAGTGGCAACTACCCTTCCCTGGGGAAGAAGAGGTGAGCATGGCTTTGCAAAAGGAACTGGGGGTAGTTAGTGCGTGAAAGACACCAGGGACCTGGGACAGGCATTTAAGCAATGGAAATGTGAGGGGACTTACCTGCCTGAGCTTCAGGAAATATGTGGTATCATGCCCTGGGGAAAGCACCTGCCTGAATTGGTGACTATGGGGAGGAGCAGAATTGTCATGGTCTGAATGCAGATCTCACCAAATCAGAGATGGGCACTTGTTGGAGGGGGCTGCTGGTACCCCAGGAGTTACTGTTGGTGGTCCCAGTTGTCAAGCCACCTCAGGTATGTCAGCCACCTGCCTCAGAGGGGCCTGCAGCTGTAATGGCCAGGAAGCAGCAGTGATGCCAAGCAGGCTCACGCTTCTGACAAGAATCATCTGACACCGTGGGACAGCGCTTTGAACTATAGACTCAGAGAAAGATTGGGGTTGGACAGGACCTTTAAAGGCCATTTGATCAACCTCCCTCCCCATGGGCAAGGACACCTTCCACTAGATGAGGTTTCTCAAAGCCCCATCCAACCTGACTTCGAACATCTCCAGGGAGGGGGCATCCACAACCTCCCTGAGCAACCTGTTCCAGTGCCTCAGAAGACTCATTGTAAAAAGTTTCCTTCTCATATGCAATCTAAACTTGCCCTCTTTCAGTTTAAAACTGTTGCCCCTTGTCCTGCTGCTACAGGCCCTGGTAAAAGTTCCCTCTCCATCTTTCCTATAAGCCCCCTTTAAATACTGCAAGGCTGCAATAAGGGCTCCGAGGAGCCTTCTCTTTTCCAGGCTGCAGAACCCCAGCTCCCCGAGCCTTTCTTCACAGAACTGGTGCCCCATTCCCCTGGGCATCCTCTGCACCCACTCCAACAGGTCCGTGCCTTGTGCTGGGGCCCGCAGGGCTGGACGCTGGAGGCCGGGCTCCGGACGGGCTCTCACAACGCAGCTGTGCGCGCAAAGCCGGCACTCCTGGACAGGCAGCCGGGCTCCCCGGCGCAGGCTGACAGCGACTGAGCCGGAGAAGGGCCCGGGCGGCAGTTTGGCCGCTGCTCAGCCCTAAGGAGCATTGGCCAAGTCCGGCTGCCGATGCCCAGCCAGCTCCCGCGGCCGCGCAGCTCCTCCTGCCGGCGGCTAGCCCGGCTCCCACCGGGCCCCCCCCCGCATCGGGAGCGCCTCCTGCCGGCGGCTGAGCCGAGTTCTCGCCAGCGCTCTCCGCACCGGGCTGGGGGGCCCCGCGACCCGCTGCACCGCCTGCCCCTGCGCGAGGAAGCACGCGAGCAGCCCTGTCCGGCCACGAGGGCGGGACGAGGGCGGGGCGGCAACACCGTCCGCGGGGCGGTTTAAGGGGACACGGACAAGCGGGAATAGGCGAGGCCGCGGCGTCTCCGGGAAGGTCCGGCACGGGAGAGCAGAGAGGGCGGCAGCGGGCAGCTGGCGGCTCCGCGCCCTTGCAGGACAGCCAAAGCTGTCCCCAGCCCTTTGGTGTACACCTTTATGGGAGCACAGGCGAACTTCAGGCAATAGCCAGCGAGTAAGGCCAGAGATCTGTGTGCCAGCAGCTGCGGTCCCCCGAGGCTCCTGCACCCAGTGTCAGCAACTGCAGAGACCATCTGAAAACAGCTATGAGAGAGATCCATAGGGTTGAGTGTGCACCCATCAAGACCCAGAGTTCAGCCTGATGAGAGGCTGGACTGGAGGACATGGATGCTCATGAGGTTGCTGCTAGCCCCATCAGCCTATCAGCTCCAGCACCACTGGTGCCAAGCCCTGTCCCAGAAGTATGCAATATCATCAGCTCTGCTCTCATAATGGCCCACAGTGTGCCCAGCACAGGATGTGCAGGTGCGGCATGGCCAGAAGGTGGCTGCCTGACCTTTGTGAAGTGGCCTCGCATTTTTTCCAATCCCCATTACTGGCCTTTGCATGCAGGGGACCTGGGTGGGAGGACATGCCCAGAAGACCCAGAGGACCATTGCTCTTTGGGTTGGGGAGCACTATGCTGGCACGGAGCAACATGGGCTGTGCCCAGAACGTGCTCACTGCCCGTGCCCAGGAGACGCTACTGTAATGCACCAGCCTGAAATGTGCCCAATGGGACTGCCCGTTCCATGGCAATATTTATACCTCTGCTAAAGGGGGATTGAAGAGGGCATATGCTACTGGAGTCAGGTGCATCAAATAGCCCATCTCCTACAGGGACCCAGGGCTGTGCTGAGATGGAGCCTTCCCCATTCAACACTCACATGCTGTGGCTGATGGGGCAGAGGCCCAAACTCTCTGCATTAGCTTCAGTGGGTCAGAGTGTAACCAAATGCCCTAAACTGAGTGGCAAACCCCTTGGTACTTACTGGAATGCAGCAAAAGGAGACGGTGCAAAAACCTCTCTGGGCACCACCAGGGCTCAGATAACTCCTGCCCAAGACTTGGCTGGAGTAGCTGAGCATTAAATTGATGTAGACCCATCATTCTTCTGCTGCTGTCTTTGCCGGCTGCTTTGAGCATGTTTGGTTTCAAAGGGCACCTTAAATTTCTCCTTCAAGCCAGCTGTTCCACAGTAAGTTTTACTGCAGCATGGCCATTTGCCAGAGCTGTCCCATCGCGTGCACCTGCAGCAGTGCCAGTCCTGCTGGAAGGTGCATGGCAAGTGGGCTGTCTAGGTGAGCAAAAAGGTACAAGATGCTTGAGGCTGGACCATCTGATGTCCCACGAGGAGCTCCTGCTGACCACCAGGGAGGAAACTGATACTTACAGGAACCTGGAAATTCGTTACCGTGTACATTATGCAGAGGGAAATAAAATCCTGAAGAGAGAAGTGGGCCTAGCAAGTGCTCTGTGTCCTCCTTTCAGCAGAGCATCATATCTCTCACAGTATGATGGTCGGCTCCTGACAGCAGCAGTGGGTCAGCCACTGCTGCCAAGGCTGTGAAGAAGGAAGCATAGAGGGACAGCTGCCCAGCTTCAATGGCTGCATAGCAGGCGGGGGGAGGCAGACCAGACACTGCTTTACTCCACCAGCTCTGTTTCAGGTCCTGTCCTTGCACATCCTTCTATAGCACCTCAGCCAACAAGGCCTCCCATAGCAAAAACTTTGCGTGTAACTAATCCAGCATGCTTCACACCAAATAAGGCAGCTGGCAGCATTTTGGGAGCTTCCAAAGACAGAAGTTACAGAAAGGGAGGGGAAATCCAGGAAGAAAGTACAAAATAGGGAAAGGATTAATGTTGAGATATCCCCCAAAGGTAAGGATGGGAAGAAGAGGCTACAGAGAGAGAAACATGCACTAGAAAAGCGGTCTTGCTCAGGGAAGACCTCCTCCCATGCTGTTGTCACATTTAGGTCAAGCTCATCTTCTCCCCAGCACTGCTTCAATGCTCCTGGCTGGAGTGTGCATCTGTACCAGATGCCAAAAAATTATTTCATTTGCAGTTTGCATCAAAGCAGTCTCATCCACACTGGTAATAGGTAGGACATCAACTGGGAAAAGACTGGATGCACCACTGCTCCTCTAAGACAACCCTCAGCAGTGCCCACATGTGAGATGGGGTCTGCCCCAGTCCAGACCAAGGCACTCTCCCACTGTCTTTGTATCAGAGTCAGCAACACAGCAAGTGTGAGGACCTGGTTATTCTTAGGGGGATGCAAATTTTCAGACCTAGCATCTGAAGCACACCTGGCTGATTATCTTCTCAACCTCCACACCCTGTGCTCAGCACTAGCCAAAGCCCAGGGCAAGCTTTCCCAACATGTCAATTATGAGCAAGGCTAGGACCTAGCAGCGACTCAAAGGAACTGTTCTCCACCTCCTTCCCTGAAGGGATCACCACTACAAGGACATTGTGACAGCCCCCCCATCTCTTTCTCATCCCTGAAATGAGTTCAAGCTGCTGTATTCAGGCCTGAAACGAAAAGGACCAGGTACGGATGACATGGTCTCCCCATCTCACACCTCTGCCTTTCCAGCTGGCAAGCTATGCCCTGCCTGCCTTCTTAGATGCAGCACTGAGCTACTTGCATGAAAACAGCCAGAGCTGACTCTGAGGTTGCCAGCTTCTCCAGGATGAACGCTCCTGGCCCATAGCTGCTAACACAGAAAACCACTAAAAATGTCTCTGCAATCA
Source organism: Megaceryle maxima (assembly GCA_024605025.1). Classification (NCBI taxonomy): domain Eukaryota; kingdom Metazoa; phylum Chordata; class Aves; order Coraciiformes; family Cerylidae; genus Megaceryle; species Megaceryle maxima. The sequence goes on along the minus strand of JANHGN010008692.1, from coordinate 32,521 downwards.
GCAACACCATCCCACTTGGCCAGGAATGCACCCAGCCTGGCCAGACCTGGCACATGCTACCACAGTGCCCAGCTCTGTCCAGAGCCCACCATGGCCTGACAGAGCACAGGAGAACAGCATACATAAAGGTAACATTTACTGAGAGATACAGAACTGAGTATTATGAAGGACATAACATGGATGGAGAAGGTAGTGACATCACTGTGGAAAGTGGCTTGGACCCCCTTCCCAGCACGCCAGGGAAGGAGCCAGACGCTACCAGACAAGTAACACAATGGAGATAACTGTGGCATATGAGTTTGTAACAAACAGACCATCATAACATACATTTCTATGGGATCACATCTAGTGATTATATAAATCCATATAGAGATTGCTGTATAAAAACTTTGTAAAAAATACTTTAAAAAAAGTGTAAAAATGTGCATTCAAAAGCACGGCCAACACGGACAGCTGGGCTGTAAACATTATACTGAGAGTGTGCTTGTGGGGGGCGCCTGCGCCACCAAGCCCCGACAGGCCTGCCCACCAGACAGGGCTGCGTCAAGTGTTTGCGGTTCTTGGGTCAGAGTTTCCCTCTGGAGCGTGCACCAGGAGCAGCGGCAGCCTCGGGCAGGGCGCTGTCAGGCACCACGCGGCCGCTGGTCCTTGTCCTGCGGCCCCTGCTCCTCACAGGGCACAAAGTCCTTGTGGGACATGCTGTGTTGTCATTGGTCCCCGGTGCCACAAAAAGGCTAAAGGGTCATGATGAGGTATCACAGGGAGGTTGCCCTCACCAGCACCGCTAGCCCTGCTCCCAGGTTCAGCCTCAGAATACATGGTTGACAGGTTCCTGATCTTCTCTGTCCCCATATTTGTTTGGTCCATAGTTCCCAAGGAAGCCCACTGGGTCCTGGCTGCACCAGGCCTAGGTGCACAGTTCTTCATACACTACATACATTAAAGACCCAGGAAGACCTTGTGCCACTGTCTCCTCCTCCTGACCCACCCAGTGCCACCTTCACTTCTTCTCTAGCTGCTCCAGCAGCGGGTTGGCTTCACTTTCGGGTGTCTTGATGCTGTCTGTCCGCACGATGCAGGTGGGACGGTGCCGGTTCAGCATCAGGATCAGCTGCTGCCTCTCCTGTTTCAGCTCTTCTATCTGGGCCTTCAGCTCAGCATTCATGAGCTCTAGACGCTCAGACTCCTAGCAGGACAGAAGCACAACCACATATGACTTTATTCCAACAGGACAAGATACAAGGAGAAACAACTTGGCCAACAGGCCATCTCTGCTCAATGCTGTCTCTAAGCCCCTGCAGCACAGGAGCAGCCTAAAGACTGACAAGGCACCAGGTCCCTCCAGGCAGTTCATGCCCAGCCAGGCTGCCTTGCATTACCTTTGCAAGGCAATACACAGCCACCTCCTACGACAGGTCTCTGCTGCGCCACAGCAAAACCCCCGCCTGACTGCTTTCCATGGTCCGGAAGGGTGTTTGGAAACAAATCCATATTGAAGTTTTCACACTCCATCTGCAAGAAGCTGCCCCTTTGAAATGGCACCTTGTCCCTGCTGTGTCATTTGCCCATGTCCCACCACCCCTTGCAGGAAAGCAGCAACATTCTGTAAGAGGTTTTCTGCCTTGGGTTGACAGGTGAGAGAGCATCTGTCCTCTGAACAAGGAAAACTTTCAGGAATTTGGGCAAGAGGCTAAAATGCTGTCGGCCCCTGTCCTGTGCCACACTTCCATGGTGTTCCTGCTCCAGCACTGAGGCGGGGACACTACCAGCCCTCTCTCTCAAGCCCAGAGCACACCTCCACCTCTCCATCCATGGTACCATGGGCATGGGGATGCCCATGAGCTCTGCCCGGGCATACACATGGCCACCACTTTCACAGCCTCGTGGAAAAGGTAGCAATGGGCCTTTATTTTCACAGATAAGAGCACAGTAGCAAGGGGAGGCAGAAGAACAACTCTGGAGGGAGTGCTGGCCACAGCTGGGGCACCTTTCTAGGGATATGCCCCCACCAAGCTTCCTGCTGCACCCTGGGACAGGTCAGGGCACCCACCCGCTGCAGGAACTCTGTCCTCTCCTTCTTCTTGTTACGACATCGTGCCGCTGCTACTTTGTTTTTCTCCCGGCGCCTTTTCCTCCTCTCCTCTTCCTCGTCCAGCTGCAACGAGACGGAGAAGCCCAGGTCAGAGCTGTCAGGTGTGGAGCAGAGCAGGAGGTAGGAATGAGCACCTGGCAGCCCTATCACTGGCAGGACAAGTAAAGGAGTGGCAGCCATTCATGCCAGTGGCCACTGGCAACGTATTCTAATCCTCACAAGGAACCAGGCATGCTGCTGCCACGGCCTCTAACTCCATTCTGTGGACACATGGGAAGACCAGTGCAGTAGCCAGAGCTGAGTGGGTTGGCTGGCCACAGGCTGGCAGGGAACAGACAACTCTTTGCAGGATTGCTTCCTTCCTGACAGAGGGCAGAGACAAGGAGAATAGAGCCCCATCCTGCAAATGCAGAATCACCGGTTAAGGTCTTTGGTTGGAAGAGACCTTCAAGATCATCTAGTCCAACCTTCAACCCAACACTGCAAGCTCACCACTAAACCATGTCGCTGAGCACCAGGTACACAGGCCATTTAAATGCCTCCAGGGATGGTGACTCCACCACTGCCCTGGGCAGACCATTCTAATGTTTGATAACCCTTTCAGTGGAGAAATGTTTCCTAATATCCAGCCTAAACTTCCCCTGGTGCATTCCCTCTGGTCCTGTCACACATCACCAATGAGAAGAGGCTGTCCTGTAAGACTGGCACAGTTTGTCACACAGACATCTACAGCCACAGCTCTGTGAGCACAGTCATGCAAAAGCAAAGGGCAGGAAGCAGATAAACCTGAAAGGTCCCCCAGCTGGGCCTGGCTGTTCCCTCCCTTCTAGAACATGGGACTATTCGCTGCAGCTTCAGCACTGGCTGAGTCACAGGGCCACCACTGGAAGGTGGGGACAGGTCTCACATCCCTTATAAATAAGAAGGACATGGCAATGCCTGTGCTGTTTGCCATGACTCGGTTGCTCTCTGCTATCTGACACAAACCACACAGGCCAGGCCAATAAGCCCTATGGGCTGGAAACCCATAATCAATGTGTTTAGGGGCATTTACTACAAAGCCTGTGTAAATAGCCTATGGCAGGCTTACATCCGAGAACCCAAACCAGCTCCTTCAAGAAAAATCTGAGTGCTGGAAAGCACTATGAAGTCAGCATCCAGGTTACACTTTGTAGCACCAGCTAGAGAAGAGAAAGTCCCCAGTGCCTGCATCCCCATTTGGCCTCAGACTCCAAAATTGGAGATGTCAGGACTAACTGCCTCATTCCTATCAACTGATACCTGACAGCACACATCTTTTCAAATGCAGTGGCAGCAACACGTGCTTTATGAGAACTTCCACAGCTTATCTGCACCTTCTCTAAGGGCAACTCCTGTCTGAGAAGGCAGCTGCATCTTTCCCTTCATACCTCCCAAGTCAGTGTGGTTGAGGGACACATCTCCCACACAGCACCTTCTGAACAGCATTGTTGTTCTAGCACCTGGGCTTAGTCACCTCAAAGGGAAAGTCAAAGATGCGCAATGCCAAGACCACAAAGTGGGAGTGGCGGGCCACCAGATTACCCCACACATAGGTATGCCGGTGGTGCCTGCAGGAAGCAAAAGCTTCCTGTTTGCCATCATCCATGGCAAACTGTGCACACTGCTAACATTCACTGAGTCCAAAGCTCACTAATCAAAACATCTCAATGTGATGTGCAAGAACAGGACGAAACATTGACTCAGCAAAGTTAAAGTGAAGGGGTACCTTAAGTAAGCTGTGTGTCCAACATGCAGTATACTTCAGAAGACAATGTCCAAGTTTTATAGCAATGATAGCTTTTGCATCTTCTCTACCTTACTTCACACACATTATACCAAAGTTGCTATCTCAGCTGGGGCTGAAACATTAAGCAAAGTCAGCACAAGCTATGCACAGACTTCCGTGATGCCAGGTTGCCATGATTCCTTTGCCAAGGCAGTGCCATGGGGCATCATGCACCACAGTTAGGAGAACCAGGATGGGAACTGCAATGATGGCCCCAAGACCAATTAGAAATGGACAGTTCTTGCTATATTCATGTAACTCTGCTATGTCAGGCATTAGCAGAAGTGACTAGAAAGGTTCTAACTCCATGCTCTGCTGCCTTCTCCTCCTAGCAGGACCAGGATACCACACAGCAAAGGCACAGCAGCTCTTAGAAAACTTACGTGCAGTTTAAGAGGAGGTGGTCATTGGGGTAGCCACCATCCACCTCTGCACGTTTACCAATCTTGCATCTATCCTTAGATAGCTTCTCAGCCTTCTAGTTAAGGATTGTTGGGAGGATGCAAAGAGGGGACATGTGCTTACAAGTCCAAAGCTCAAGAAAAACACCCCAAACTTTCCTGAAAAGTGTATCCTGGGTTGTATCAGGAACAGCAAACAGCAACCACACAAGTTTGACACATTTCCATGCCCTGTTGCTCCATTCAGTGAGAATCAAAGATTAAGTGGCCTGTCCCTGTCACCTTCAGCTTCTGCTCCACCCCACAGAAGCCCAGCAAAGGGCCATGTCCTTTAGATGAGGTATAGATGCTCAAGGAGGGTGTCTCAGCACAAGAGTGGCAGCTTGAAGTCTTGGCTCTGCTTTTTGACCACAGCTCCTGTAACTTCAAGAAACAGGTTTCCTCCTCTCCAGTTCTGCATGAGTTCAAAAAGGTGACAGGGCCCTGGTGCTGGGGGGTTAGAACTCTACTCTAATGAACAGTGACAGTGTATCATCCCATAGCATGTTACAGTAGCACTGAAAGCAGGGAAGCCCTGTGGGTCTCAGTGTGCCCCCTGAATTGCTTCAGTCAGCAGCATCTGGGATCGAGGTGATCATCAGCCTGAGGGGCAGGGCTCCATCCCAGAAGGAGCATCCCAGACAGGTTTCAGTGGTGGAGGAGCCCTGCAGCACCTGTTTCCAGCTGCTCCAAAAGGAAAGCAGCCTGTCCAGTGAGGCTGTCCACCACCCTATGGGGATACCAGCACCCAGCAACCCGCTGGGTAGGTTTTGTGCAAGTCCCAGGGAGAAACACCCCAGTGTCAGGAAATGCTGGTCCCCACAGCACAGCTCAGAAAGGTGCCTGTGCCCCAGCTCACAAGGAGCAGCCTGTCCTGCCAGGCACCACATAGAGTGTGGCATGCTGGTACCCAGTGTCCTCAGGCTCCAACTCCCTGCAAGAGGAAAGCAGCTGTAGGCTGCATTGCAAAATTATGCGTGGGCAGCTTCTTGGCTACTCATGAGATAAGCAGCTACTGCTTCAGGTCCCCCAGGCTTTTGCTGCAAAGCCTGTGCCAGGGGCAGCTCCATTTTCTGTCCTCAAGTCCTTGGCTTCACAGGCCATGCAGGGGAGGAACTGGCTACAAGAAAGACAGCTGTGCAGGGGCTGCCAATGAATTTCCCCTTATCTTTCCTCCACAAGATGTCTCAACAACTGGTTCAGAGGACAGTCAGCACTTCCAGTACCTGCTGCAGAGCATAGCTGCCTTGTCCCTGTTATGCAAAGGCCAGTGAGGCCACATCCCCATGCCCACCAAGCAAAAATAGCTGTTGCAGGACCAGCTCAGAGGTGCCTGAGATGTTGCAGGAAAGGAGCTGTGCCCATGAAGACTACACAGCTAGACTCCCTCTTTCTTCTCCAGCCCGTGAAGCAAGGTCAGCATTGCATCCCATTTGCTGCATGATACCCAGGCCAAGACCTTGCAACAGTATTTGGCTTCAGCTGCCAACCCATGACCGCTTTGTCCATAGACAGACCAGAGCCATTGGCATCCCCCAGGCCCTTCTGATGACCTCCTGCGGCATCCTAGCCTCAGCTTTTGCCACTGCAGAGCTGCCTGGTCCATCCCTGGGTGATCTCCATGGGATGTTGGAGGAGCTGATTGGATACCTCCTTGGGCACAGAGCTACTGTGCAAGGGGATCACATGGACTCTGTTGCACCAGTTCTCCACACAGGATTCCACTGCAGGGGACCGAGGGCAAGGAAAAGCACCCTCCCCTCAGGTGGGTCTGGATGCTGCTGAGCTTTTGCCACATAAGAGTTGGGCCAAATCAAATGTCAGCACCATTTGGAGAGTGGGCTGCTCCCTGGAAGTGATGTTTGAAGCCCTTCATCTCACAGCTCGTCACAGGCAGCCTTTCACATCATCTACCACCTCCTCACTGACGTCTCCAGAGACTGAACATCATTCCATCCTCACACAGCATCAGAGGTATCATCACGCATGAGCAAATGCGCTGTTCAGAAGGGTTATTTATGGACCCTCTGACAGCAGCCACCACTCTCACCAACGCGGGGCCTCTAAACTGATGGGTTCCCAGCTCTGTCTGCAAGCAGTGGGAGGTGCCAATAGTCACCACCAGCACAGCAATGGTCAAAGAGTCAAAGACTGTACAACCAGCACATGAGATAACCACATAATGAAAAAACTGTGCAGGTATCTCCCAGGTCCCTGCAACCTGGTTCTGACATGACAGCCTGTGGTACAGAGCAGAAGCCACCCACCTTCCCCACCCCAGGAGCCTCCTGGTGAAGCCAGACCACCATCCCCATGCAGCAGGGCAGGGGCAGCCCCATCCAGCAGCATCTGCAGCACAAGCTGAGTCACTGCTGCTGCTCAGCACCACTCACCCACATGCCTTGTCCCTGTGGGAAAGGCAACACCAGCAGCACCAAGGGCTCACTGGCACCAGAGACAGGATGAAAGCACTGTACAAGCCCTCCAATGGGCTGCGCAGCTTGTCCTTTGGGTACATGCCCCAACCTAGGGACATATTGGCTGCACCAGAACCTGCTCCACAGGCAGTGTTTGAGTTCAGCATGCTTCAAACAACTGTGTGGGATTGGTCAGGTCCAGGACACTGAGGCCACCACTCACAGCCCATGCTGCAGGGACAGAAATCCAGGCACCGGGAAGAGGCAGCTGGTGGAGCAGCTGCTGACATAGGTGCACATCACCAAATAGGCAGTGTGACATGCTTATAAAACCTGTTGCTGGCCACCCTGTCAGGAAACCCAAGCACAGGCAGGAGAGAAACCCAGGCAGGTGCAGGCAATGGCCCTGCAGGGCCATCTGCAGCCAGCAGCCCCCTGAGACTCACCTCATTTTTCACAGGCTGAGGTCTCTTCCCAAGCTTTACCTCCAGGAAGTGGAGCGGTGAGATCATGGCCCCGATGTTGCGGATGTCGGCGTATTTCAGCTCCTCAGTGGTCAGGGCTGTGCCAGGCAGTCCCGTCAAGGGGCCAAGCCCAGGCAGCGCGCCAGCCGTCAGGGACGGGTCGGGGATCTGCCCTGGCATCATAGCAGGGTAAACAGCTTCGTAGGCTGGAGGGAGTGAGACACAGCCCATTACAACCCAGCTACAGGGCCTTAGGATGTGGCACAAGCCAAATTTATTCTACATCACCTAATGGGATGTGAACCAGAGATAGTCACCACTCTTCCCCAGAGATGACAAAGGCATGGACTAAGCAGAACATGGGCGATAGAAACCAAAATACATGAATCCTGTAGAAAGGATACACTACTGGTGTGTAGATCAGGAAGGTAAGAGACCTAAAAGGCAAAGCAACAGAAAAACAGGAGCTGTCTGCAACAGTGATGTGGTCAATCTCATGGACTACTGGTTTTGGCACACCCTTCTCTGGAATGCAGAAGATAAGGTTTGCTCTTAACTGAGTTTTGATTAATGTGTAGGTTATTAGGGCAAGAAGAAAATGGCTCAGAGGACCATACTATGCCTTAGGCTGGATTTCTTCTGGACAGGCTCAGCCCACTAGTCAGGGTTGGGACACAGCACACAGGGACCAGGGATAAAACCACGAAAGGAAAACCTACCACTGAACAAACATCTCCTAGCACAGACATGAGGCAGCGAAGGCTGGAGGGGAGGGGAAATGGAGCAAAGGCCAAAAGGCTTCTTTTAGCAGCGCAAGCAAGAATAGGATCTGGGCAAACTCTGGCAAGTCACTTATAGGCAGATAAAAAGGATTTACCAGAAAACATGAAGTACAAGCAGCTAAGAGATAAAGAAGTGAAATTATACCTAAAATGGGAAGCCCAAAGAGATGGAGCTGTTATATTAGACAAAAAGCAAAGTGAGCCAGTGGTTGTTTGGTACAGTGCATGTACATCCTTCCTTGTGTAACTACCCTGTGACACAAGTGACCCAGTTACAACATGGAGACCCAACTTTTGTTCACACCAGCAAGCATTTTCAACTCAACCAAAAGTCCCAGTGCTCCTGCGCTGCCCTCCTTGCTCTGCCCGGTTAGACCAGTCCCAGCAAACTCCAGGAGCCTCAAGGCATCCACCCCATCCTGTCCCTGCACCAGGAAGGCACCCAATGCAGTGGGGAGAGGGACCAGTGATGTCAGGAGAAAGAAACAGGCTAATGAAGTGGATCTAAAATCTCACTGCAGTTTTCTGAGACAGTTTGCTAGAGCCAGTCACAAGGCAGTATTCAACAAGCAGTTGAGCAAATTCATGGAAGAGGGCTCCACAAAGGACCATCAGTCACATAGGTCTGCAAAAACTCCTGGAAACTCTGCCAGCACTGTCTGCCAGAGCAAGGAGGTTCATTAAGCAAGGGATAACATGCACTTGCCCTGCTGTGTCCAAAGCATCACCTCTCAGCTGCAGAGAGAACAGGTAACAGGCAGTGAAGACTTCTGGTCCAGGCAGTACAGCTGTACTAAGCAAAGGCACTCGCGCATTGTCAAGACAGCTGCCACAGTTGCTCAGCACTTGCTGTCCTGGGGTGACAAATCCATGTCAGTACCAGGCCGAAAACTTGAGTAAAGTTGCATGTGAGACAGGATGGTTGGATCACAGAGTCCAGAACAGTTGAGGTGGGGAGTGACCTCCGGAGATCACCTGATCCATCCACCCTGCTCAAGCTGGGTCAGTGGAAGCAGGTTGAACAGAGTTAATCATGACAAGCAGAAAAGTTAAGTATTTCTTGGTGCTGGCACAACTCTTTACCCTGGAGATTATTTGGTGTATTTGTTAATGTGAAGGAACAGGAGATGAGCAGCAGAAGGGAAGGAAAGCCAATCATACAAGCTAGTCAAGGGTAGAGAGGCTAATGCAGGCTCCACAGCTCCCAGCATGGGTGCTGTGCAAGCCATACTGGTGTGACAGACAAGGGGATTTGCATCAGAGAGTGCCTACAAACTGCAATATGCTGTGAACTGTCATCTGCTTTAATTTGCCACTAAAGAGGTCTGGGTGTCAGCACAAGATGTCCCCTAGCAGAGTTTTCTCAGACAGCAGCAGTGACCAACAGGATTCAAGAAAGACCATAGAAAGCAAATGCAGCAAGACCATAACCATAAAGAGGTAGTGAGCAGGACCCTCTGCTCTCATCATCCTTCAGGAGGAGAGACCAGAAAGGGAAGAGCAGGCCAGTGCTCAGCAGTGCTGGTATGCAGGGGGAGGAAGCTGAGCCCAGGAGAGTTGATTTGCACAAAGACATGAAAGCCTGAAAAGGAGAAGATGGGAAAGATAGGAAAGTTGAGTAACTTCTGAAGCACAGTGATACTACCTGATGAAATGGATTCCTGCACATTTGGCAACAGAAGAGAAAGAAAAAATACTTGGTAATAATAATTGATCTCAGTAAAGACTACACATCAACTCGCTGAGATTGCAAGGACCTAAGTGTTCATTCTTCCATAGCGATCTCTAAACTGGACAGCTCTAATTCCTCATCTGCAGTGCTTGTCTTGTTACAGTGTCAGGAGACACCCACTTGCAGTAGGGCTCTGAAGCTCCACCCTAGCTACCTCCCATCCCTTCCTTCCAGGCCAACACATGGCTAAGATGCTTCACTCCTCCAGAAACCAGGCACCATCCTACCCTAGGCTGCACTCTAAGCAGAAAAATGCAAGAAGTTATTAGGGGACTGTGCCTAAATCCCTACCTTCTTCCTCAGGGACTGCACCTCTCCAGCAAGAAAGCACTGAGTCAGTAAGGTGGCATGGCAAAGGGGAGGTAACCCCAGAGGCTCTTCCCAGGACATACTGCCACAGGAATCACTTGTGTGGAGTTAAACTCAGTCTACTATTTTGGGATAGCTGCATGCACTGCAGAGCTAGCCATTTCCCAGCCACTGCCAGTAAGATGACATGCTGTGGCACTGGGGAAGAAGCCTGCCAACGGCAGCACCCCAGGGCAGCTGCTGTATGCCCCCTCACCAGCCATCCCTAGCTGTCCTTCCCAATCTTGAACAGTTTGGGCTTAAGTGAAAATAAAAATTAAAAAAAAAGGTAGCTGAAGAGTGTAAGCACCCTCTTAAAGTCTCCCTCCTGCAAATACCGCGTGAGCTGCTGTGACACACACTGACTGGGGGCCCTCACCCACCCTTTCACAGGCCTCAGTCTGGAAAATGACTTGAGCCCGACATTAGATGTCTAAAGCTATTCCAGACTTGGGGGTCTTGGTTTTAATTTGCTGTCTTCCATCACAACATGCAGCTGACAGTACCCAGGTGCTGGGCTGGGCAGTCCAGGTCCTCAGCTTGACCAAATTCGGGGTCACTGCAATTTATGAGCTAGAGGAAAAATAAATCTGTTCCCCAGATTGTGGGACTACATGGCCACCAAGCAACCCCCTGCACTCCTGAGCCTTGGGTAGCTCCCTGGGGACAACTGGCTAAAGATCTGAGAAAACATCATGTTTTCTCTGGCCTACCTTTTCCCTCTACCTTTTTGGTCTGGTAGCTTGAAATAGCCTCTGTACCAGTGTGACATCAGGCACAGGTGAAGGAACTGGCCTAGTACTAAACATGTTCCAAAACTTATTCTAGATCCAGGTACTACACTGTCAAAGTCCACATCACACCTGCATCACTGTAAACTAAAGGTGGTCAAACCAAAGCACCAGGAGCCACCTGGAAGAACATGAACCTGCACATTCAGATGAGCTGAGAACTAGGTGGGAAGGGAGAAAGTGACTTCTACAAGTGAGATCTTGCTCAGGGGTCAGGAAGCTCAAGGGCACATTGAAAACTGCCAGGAATCAAGCTAAGTGAGACCTTGGAGAGGAACATAAAACAATTCCCAGCAGGGCTATAACCATGGAAATAAGACAGGAATGAGGAGAAATGCCACCTCTCTGTGCAGAGCAGGGGTGCAGTGACAGATCATCCCACCTAGTCCTCAATGCCCCTCAGCCACTGTCACTCCCTGATGATTGGAGGGACTCTTGTTCCACTCCTTTTGCCTCTTCCTCCTGCAAGAGTCTTTCCTTTCATCCCAAGTCCCAGATAGTTTCACCTTCTTTTCTGGTTAATGCTAGAGCTAAGAAGTTGTACTTTGATCATGTCAAAAGCACCAAGGCATGTAATTCAATTTAATACTTTAGTTTTCTTCCTAAGGCCGTTACCCTGGAAGACACTGACATGTCTGCCTGTAGCTTCAGCATATTTCTACCACATTTGCATGGTAGGGCAGAAATAACTTTGAAGTTCAAGATCTGAGTTTCACCTTTACATTGCAGGTTTTCAATATCCACATCTTGCTGGATGGGATGAATACAGCTAGTGCCTTGCCAATTCCTAATTCCTTTCTGGATATTCCCTTCCAGTGTTTGTTATTTCTAAGGCACATGAACCAACCCACCTCTGTACTCCTTCACTTTAACACAGTGCTTTAGCTGGAATTCTTATTAGATTTTTTTTTTTTCCTTTTCATAACAGATTATTAACAGAGTCTTTTTGCCTCAAAGTCAGGCAGTCTTTCAGTGTCTCCTTACACAAGCTGAAAAATGTGTCTTCAGTAAAACCTATCTTTTTGGTGTTCTATGGCTGAACCACACAATTCCTGCATTGTATCAGCTATGCTTTTTCACATAATGAAGCTAACAGCAAAGCAAAGCAGGGAGAGGAAAGAGAATGTGCAGTCTTACATCTGATGCTGGGATCTGCATGACGCCAGCTGCTTGAGTTTACATTCACTGTAGCTGTGTGTTCTGCACTGGTGCTATTCATCATTTTGTGCCACAACATCAAGATGCTCCAGAGAATTAGGAGACAGAGGAGGCTTTCTTAAAACTTCAGTTCAGCAGTGAGCAGCTTGTGTCACTCAATGCTCTCTTCAGCAACTATCATTGCAGCAAAAATCTGGTCAACATGTGATTTCATGGGTCAAAATTCAGTGTGTATTTCCTTAGCTTTGCCTCTACACTCCCCTTGTTCTGATTAAAATGCTGCAACACAAGACTTGACCTCTGGCCGAAATGTCTGTAAAGTCTCCTAATTATTGCAGTCATTTTTTCATCCTTGCTTTGGCACTGTTGTTATTGTGGTCTCAGTCAACTTCAGGTCAAGTTCAATTATTTTATCAGCAATCTTACCCCCAAAAAGCTGATAACAAGTGCAGCTTCCTTTGTTCACCTTGGTTTTGCTGCAATTCTTCCATCAGTGACAAGTGTTTCTGTTCTTTGCCCCCCAGTTATGCCCTTACAGTCAACAGTCTTTGACACCAGTTCATTTCATATTTCATAAAAGCAGTGCCCACTACTCTTAGTTTTTCTGCTGTTGCTGGGGTCTGTTATCTTGTGGATCCTGCAACCCAGAGGGAAGAAGCTTTACCAAGTTGTTACTGTCCTATACAGTTGCTCAGCTCCCTTGGTGACACCTTCCCTGCACACCCTCCTATTCTTTCTCCTGCAGTTCTAATCCTCATTTGCTTGTTTGGTTTGCTTTATTTTTCCTTCCCATACTGATTTTGCTGCTGCTTTTTCCAAGGACTCTTTTTGTTTAGGTTTGTTTGTTTTGTGGTTGGGTTTTGTTTGTTTGTTTGTTTCGGGGGGGGGGGGATTTTTGTTTGGGTTTTTTGTTTTTGGTTTGTTTGTTTGTGGGTTTTTTGGGGTTTGTTTTTTTTTTGAAGGAGCTGATGTTTGCACAGCCGTTACAGCATAAATCTAACATGTGTAGGCATAATCCATGTAACCCAGTGTCCCCGAGGGCTTGTACTCCAGTTGCTAGCCTGTATTTACACTCCCCTTCAGTGCTATTCTTACCTGCAGACTAAAACTGGCACAGGAATGCCTACCTGTGTTGAAATCATATAGTCATTTCCTTGTGCAGAAACTGCCTTGGTTTGTATCCAGTGTTCCCCCGGGACCATCCTATGCATCCTTGCTTATCCAGAAGTGCTGTTTGCTTCTTTATAAACCCAATGTAGTCGCTGCTGCTGTGTGAACAACGGCATCACGCAGAGGACCATGACATTTAAAAGTAAGCTCTGACAGTCACACTTCAATTTAAATTGTCATTACTGCCTTCTCTCTGCTGTCAGCTTCCTTGGTGAGAGTGAGGGCTGTTTGAAACCTTATTTTCAATTTTGCTGTCTATAAATCATGGGTTTTTCCAACATAGACTACTTTACATGCCCTGACATCTGCAATGATTGATCCAAGTACCCTTCCAACGCTCAGAGAACCAGTCTAGCACCTAATATTGCCAGTCAGCAAATTCTGACACACTGTAAATACCAGCATGCTGCTCTTTTGCGCATGTTAAGTGCTGCACTAAGGCAAAGCCTTTTCCACCAAGCCCTTCTCCATGCTGCCTGCAGAACCAAGGCTGTGCTTGCCTGTTGTTCTCACTCCAGGCTCGACCTGGGTGCCTGCCATTACTTGTCAGGTGCCACACATCGGAGCACTGCCAAAGTCTGCAAACAATCATACAAGAGATCTTTGATCTCTTCATCTGTGTGTTAGCACTTATTATAATATTGCCATTTGTATGTACAGTCTTGGATCACCTAAGTCACAGCAACTGGCCTTTCATCTGCTCCTGACCAACAGGCAGTAAGTCTGTTGTGGAGAGCAGACGTAGTGCTACCATCCATGAGAAACAACTTCTGGTTCTTTAGATTTTTACTATGGCTTTACTGGCATTTTTTACTTCTTTTTTTAGCTCCTGGCTATCAAGTTCACTCAGCCTGTATGTCATACATTGCATCTTTCCAGTTCCTTCTGTTGGCAGAAGGATGATTTATAGGAAAGCCCTTTCCTGACATGCCCAACTTCTCATGCCCAAAGAATGTAACTTCCTAAACAAAAACAGGGCAGTTGGCTATCACTCCTTCTCTGAAGCAGAGAGCCACTTGCTTTTTTCCATCTGGACTACCTTGGCTGGGGAGACTGCAGGGTTCGTAGGGACACTGGCACTTACAGACCTTCTTCCACTTGAAGGTTCAGCCCACAGTGAGTGCCAAGTTAAGCATGATGAAGTTGAAGGCAGGAAGCCACTACCCCATACTCCCAGTGCCACAAGTACCTAGCCATGCAATTACAGTTTTCTTCTGTCATCTGAAATGCAATACCCTCCCACATGCATTCCCACACAACTGCTATCTGCTCTAGATGCATCTGATGCCTCTAGTTTTGAGTAGTACCTTACAGCAGGTCACTTCGCCTCCTGTCTAGCTTCTTCTGGTTTGCATTGTTAAAAGCTGCAACTTGCGGTACCAGTGCCAAAGGCCACACTGATCAGTATCAAAGTTATTTGCCAACCATCAGAACACAGCAGCAGCCAAGCCCTTTGGCTGTAACCAGTCTTTTCCGATACCCATGCAGAAGTGCTGGCAAAATTGGACTTTAACAGCCACTGTGCATTCATTCATTTGTTCATCTGCCGAACCTGTTGATGCCAAGGAACCCACCACCTGTAGCACAACTGAAGAGCTGCAGTGACACCCACTGGGATAAAACTGTACAAGCCCTCTTTACCAAGGACCTAACATTACTCGTTTATGGCATCAGGGTGATTCCTCTTTAAATAAAGGTCAGTTTAAGACATGACCACAGCCTGGCTCACAAATGCACCAAGTACTATGCTGCAGAACATATGCTAGACACTGTAGTACCCCATTACCTCCACACTCCACTTCCATCCCAAGAGACAGCTCCTACAACCAGGCCCTGGGTTTACAGGGCCAAAGAAGCATCTGTACCCTTCCCACAGACACCCCCAGCTGCTCTTGCTGTTCCCTTCCACCAAAAAGCAACCCCACATGGTAGGAGGAGAGCTGCAGGGTTTGTGAACGAACACCCATACACATAATCTCCCATCCCAAACTCCCAAGCTCCAAAGAGTGGGCTGCAAGGCCACAATGCTAAAGATAGGAAGGACCTGTGAAGGAGAGTTCCTCAGGAGATAAAAGTCTAAACCCATTTTGTGAGTGGGAACCATCTGGCTCAGTCCTGCACATCTAGTTTCACAGAGATGACAGAAGGAACATCCAAACCATTCACAGAAGGCTATGAAGAGCTTTCTCAAAACAGGAACACAGCCAGCCTTGCTGCCTCTCCTCCATCAGAAAGGCATGCAGCTCGCTACACTGTATCCACAGGGCAGCCCAGAGTGGACAGCCACTCCTTGGCAGAAGTGCAGTTTTGCAGCCCCCCACCCAACTAAGTGCTACCATCAGGCCCTCACACCTGCCTGTCTGATGCTTTGGCGCCCAATCCCCATTATGAGGAGGGATACTAGTCCTCCAGTCCTCAGGTTTAGAAATAGCCACCCCTTTGCCATTAGTCAGCTCACAGTCCTTTTCTGCTGAGCATTTTCCTCTATACCTTCACAGCGTACTAAAAAGCTCTAGTTTAGTATTACACTGCCCCCGCCACTGCAATGCAGCGATTGACTTGTAAGCAACCTGTGACAGCAGCATTTGTACAGCACCTAGCATAGCAAGGCTCCTCTATTGCAATAACTGCAAAACAACCCCAACAATTAATTATCACAATATTATTAATAAATTGCAGTTAGTTATTTGTGGCAGACATTTAGTAATGCTGCACCACCCACTGGACGGCAGCACAGAGCAGGAAGGTAAAAGCTATTCTACTTCTGCCTGAGGCAGCTCAAAGGGATTTGAGGTGGAAGGAATATCCTGGTCTGAGCTACGTTATGCTGCAGCTCACACACTGAGGTTAACGACTGACTTCTTGAAATCCCACAGGATCGTCCATGACCACATGTGGTCAGAGCTGTAATCTTCTTCAAGAAGACAACCCTACCCCAGCACAGAGCTCTGCCCTCAGGGGCCAACGATGGCCTCAGAGATGAAAGGGCCCCCTACAAACTCCTCACAATTATGCCCTGAATGCCAGGGTCATCCACAAAGACCTCTAAACCATATAAGGACCAGTTCTGGCTAGTTTGCAACAGTCCTGCTCAGCTGAGACGCTCGTATGGACCTTCGGCTCCCTGTCTGCACGTTAAAATAGCTGGCAATGTTTTGATTGATACTCTGGACAGTCTGAACAACTGAGAAATCCATGTACGCAGCCAGAGACAGATGGCATCAGGTTTGCCATGCCCCCTCCTTGCTGCATCATCACTTCAGAACACATACAGGCTGACAAGGGGTCCATGCCACACAACACAGCTCTGCCTCCCTTGCTCTTGGGGCCAAGTCCACCCAGAACAGCCTACTGCGGTGAAAAGAGCCTCTCAACAGCTTCACACTCAAGACACTGCATGCTGCCAAGGACCTGGCCCAGGCAATGCAGCTGAATTAGCAAACGCTCATACGGGGAAGAAGACCACAGAGCAGATGCTCAGTGCTGCCTGCACTTGAGCAGCCTAGTTGGACACACTGCTCAAAGAGACAGGAGAAGGCAAGAGGTGTGAGGAAGGATCTACTCTTCCTTGGCAGGCGTCACAGCACAGAGACCTCTACATCCTGTAAGAAGGGAAACACTCAATGCTCAGTCATGAAGAGGAGGGAGAAGCATCCATAGGAGACAGCAAAAGCAAGGAGACAGAGGCAGCAGTCTGCACCCTAACTCTCAGCAGATCTTTTTAATCCCCCAGACCCCAGGAACCTGGGTCAGCTAATCACTGCTTGACACAGGGACGGTTTGGATGGCAGTTCTTGCACCCACCCACTCATTCCCCAGATGGGCAGGTTTTTGCTTTTTTGAAAAATGTCTAGTAGTCATGCTAAGAATCTGAACTCCAACAACCAGCATTCCTAGATTTCCCCCTGCAAGCACTCACCAGCAAATTCACAGTGCAGACTCTGACAACAGCCTCCAGATAGAGTTTTTGATGCAAGTTCTCTCAAAACTAGCTAAAAAAATCCTGGTCTGAGGTGCAGCAGCATTTGTTTCTGCTGAGCTCCCGGAGTCCAAACACATGCACACACACACAGTTTGGCAGTGGTTGTGTTCCAGGGCTGGTAATACAAGCCGTGGAGCAGGCTGCCAAGACAAGCAAGAGAACGAGCCAGGCCCCGTTTCATTGGCCACCATACGCTGCATATGGCCCTGGAACCAGCCAGCACAGTGTTCTCACCCTCCTTGAAGGCATAGGAGACCCTGTGTTTTCAAATACACCTCCACAGGGCCTTCATTAAAGGAAAATGGAAACATAACGTGGCTCTTGCTCTCTTGGTATTTCTCCCTTTCCCCCACTTTGCTCTCAAACCTATTCCCTCCCATGGAAAAAGAAAAGTGCCTCCTGGAGCAGACCGTGAAAAAGAATGCAACTTCCATTCAACTCCATGCCTGACTGCTAAGGCGGACTTGGGACCGAGCGGTGGGGGCACCTCCAGGGGCCCTTTCCTTCCCGGGGCCCCGCGGCCCGGAGGCCCGGCTCGCCGCAACGCCAGCCCGCCCCGCGGCACGCACAGGGCGGCCGGAGGGAGCCCGGGCCCCTCACCTGCGCGCCCGGACGACAGGTGAAGGAAGCGGCGGCGGGAAGGGCACCCGAAGGCGGGGAGAGGCCGCTCCCCACCGCCCCTGCGGCAGATCGGCGCGGTGGCAGCAGCCCAGGGCCAGGCACCCCCGAAAGGCAGCCCTACTCCCCGCGCAGAGCCCGCTGCGGAGGTAGCAGCCCTGCTCCGAGCCGCCCGTGCGGCTTTGCCCGCCTCCCCGCGAACGTCTCCCCACACCTCCCCCGGTGCGCCCGACTGCTGGCAGCCGGATCCCCTCCCCACCCCACCTCGGGGGTACCAGAATGCTCCTCCGGGCGCCCACCGCCTCAGCCCTCAGCCCCCCCCGCCGTCCCCGAGGAGTCCCGCGCCCCCGCCCGCCCCCCAACCGCAATCGCGGCCCGCCCGGCGTTACCGCGTCCGCACCCACCGTGCCGGGGGACCGGGCTGCCGGAGTGCCCCGCCGCAGGGGCCGGGTGCAGGCTGCAGGCTCAGCCCCACCGCCTCCGTCGCCCGGCTGCACGGCGCTGCCCCGACCCCCGGGCCCCGCCGGGTGCCGATGTCGATGCCGGCCGCCGCCGGGTCGCCTTGGCCGCCCCCCGCCGCCGCCGCCCCCCGCTGCCCCGGTACGCGCCTCCCGCAGGCTGTGGCGGGCGGCGGGGTGGGTTGCATCAGCCCCGGTTATATAGCGGCCCCGGGCTGCGGGGAGGGGTCGGGAATGCGGAACCGGCCGGGTTGCCAGCGCCACACGTCAGGGAAGGCGGGGGAGCGGGGCCGCGGGGCGGGGAGCGCCGCGTAGGGGTGGGACCAGCCGGGGCACCGGCACCCCGACATCCCGCACCTCGGCACCTTGCATCCCGCTGCCCGGCATCCCGCACACCACACACCGGCATCCCCGCATCCTGCACCCCGGGACTTTGCGCTCGCCATCTCTTGGCACCCCTGTGCCCTGTCAGCCTGCAGCCCCGGCACCCCCTGGCTCCTCCGCACCACGGCCTCCCGGCACCTCGCACCCCTGACCGCGTGCGGGCCCTACCCGCGCTCCTATTCACTATTTACGCTCCCCCGCGGTCTCCGCTCCGCGCCCTGCCGCGCACGCCAGGAGCCGGTCCCAGGCAGCCCCGGCCACCCGGCCCGGTACCGCCGCAGCCCTGCATGGGCCAGCCCGCAGGAGCGGGATCTGTGAGAAGCCCCTGCTCCTCACTCCTGTGTCTGGGAACAAGGAGGCAAAGGACCAGAGAAGGTGGCCTGGGCTCCTCAGCGCCAAATCCACCTCACCCAGGGGGGCTGACACAGGGGCAAGGAGGGGCAAGCCCCATGGGAAGCAAGCTCCATCTCATGCCATCCCACCCCAGCGTGGACTGCTCACACACCACACGATGCTGTATGCCCCAGCTCTGCCAGCCCTTTGACTGAGATGGAGAGGAGCCAGAAGGAAGCAGAGTGGTTCAAGGGGGTTCAAGGCTCCCCTGCCCAGCTGCTTTGGTTTTCTTCCCTTACCATTATTGGGACATCCCAGGAGGGACATTGCTTGAGGCACGGGCATAGTCATAGTGCCCCATGCTCTAGGACTATGATGTCAGGTAGAGATGGGGGAGCAGGTGATGAACTGGGGCCTTCCTAATAACTTATTTGCATGGTTTTGAATTGTCTCCTTCCTCTTCCTCTTTAACATTGGCCTCTTCCCACCTGCATCTGCCAAACTGTTCTGGGAAGCAAAGCTCTGCCCAGCTACAGGGCTACACTGGACTTGCCACAGGTACTGGATGCTCTGAGGCTGTTGCTTCTAAACCATTTCAGGACAGAAACACTCCTTTTTCTTTGGAAAGAAAAAAATACCACCAGGATGAGTGGCATTACCCAGATCCCTTTGCCTGAGCCTATGCCCAAGGCTTAGAAATGAGAAAGAAAGTGATGAGATGTATCTCCCAAACAGGATGAACCACAGCAAAGACTTACAACCATCAAATTCCTCTGAGACCTCTTGCATGTGTGCCCTGAGAGGCAGGTCATTACAGAAAAGAGGAATCTGTCAGGGAGCTGAGTGATATTGCCATCTCTTTGACCTATCCTCCCCACTCTGCACTCCCCATGCTGCACAGAGAGGCACCATCCACCCTACCTTGTTTTCCTTCGCCTGGATTGTCAGTCATTGCTTCTTCTTAGCGTTCACCAATTTTATTTCTTCCACTGGCAATTCATGCTGTTCATCAGCCACAAGGTCCCATTGCCAGCACTTCCAGCCTTGTCCTTTTCATCTGTGTCTCGGCAAGAGAAAAATAATTCAACTGGTGAGCTTGGACAGAGCAGGAACAGGGGACCAGAAATGCTGTATTCAATATAGGATGTACTTTGCCCAAGTTGTGCTACAGAAATAGGTCATAGCTTGGCTCAGCAGGACACTGCATAAGTATCCTCATTCCTACTCTCCTCATGCTGTTGCTACCTTTTTGTTTTCAGAGAGGCAGAATATTTTCTATACACCTTTGCATACAACCCCAATATTTCTTTATCATCGTGGGGGGAAAGGACGAGTGTGAGCTGAGAGGTATTTTTCCCATATGTCTTCCTTCACCTTCCAGTATCAGATAGGACAGACTTTAGTGCCTTAAGCTGGCGGGATCCTAGTGTGGTCGATAAACAATCTGTCTCTCTAGTAACTCAAACAAGCTGCCTTCAGGGCATGACAGCTCCCTGTGACATCCTGAGGGAAGGGAAAAGGGGCATTTCAGAGAAGGCTGATGACCTGGCTGAGCAAGGACCAGTCCAGCATGTAGTCCTTCCTGCAGCCCTTCCCTGCCCTGGGGACGGTGGGAAAGTGCCATTTCCCCTTCTCTGCTGGGGGCTGTAAGAAAGAGAGCTCTCCCTGCTCTGTATTCCACTGTTTTTCCTTTTTTCATTTCCCTTTCTCTAGTGGGCAGAGCTGGGAGATGTGTTTGCAACACAGACATCTACAGCCCCAGCCTCGAGTACTGACCTCATGTGTGCTCTTCCCCCTCGGTGAGCCTCCACAGGACGGGAGCAAGGACCCCACACCTACCAGTCTGTGTATGACTAGCACTCACAGCATGTTTGCAGTGCACTGATTTCAAAGCTGTGTACCCAAGACTGCTGAAGAAGGTAAGGGAAGCAGGGAGGAGGGGGTACAGCTGAATCCTGCCCTTCAATCTACCGCTCTTTCCTTCCCCGCTTCCCCCCTGCAGGTCCTGGGAGCGGCTGAGCCTCCATTATAATGATAATCGAAATTAGTCCTAACTGGGACTTGTTTAACTTAACTGTTGAAGAGCTAGTTCTGGGGAAGCATCCTTGCCCCGGACAACTCTTACGCACATGTTTAAAGGGACAAACTTGCATCATTCTTTCTTGAGTTGGGAACTCTTGTCTCACAGGGGAATTTTCCTTGTTCTTGCAGCCGCCTGTGCTTGAACTGTTCTTTTCCCAAGCTCGATTTTGCCTCATGTAAACACAAAACATGTTTACTTTTCAGATAGTTTAATTTGGGACAGAAAAGGCATAAGAATTCATTGAGAATTTGTGGCTTCAGTGGGTAAAAGTGAACAGAAAAGTCACCAATAACAGACTGCTCGACAAAGGATGCAGAGTGGTTGCGTAAACATGGCTGGCCCTACCAGGGCCTGTCAGTCTTGCCACTGCTGTGGAAACATGTGCTGACAAAGACAAACTAACCAAGTGGGAATGGCAGCATCTGCAATGGAGACAGGAGTGGCTGAGAAAAAAAACCCCAAAAGTTCCACTGTACAGAATATAAAAAGTTGTTGGTATCTCACCACTCAGAAGATGGTTTTCTCCTTGGATGAAAGGGATGATTTGAATATTCTTGTCCAAAATAAAGTGTGTGGAAGGTTAAGGCTCATCGATGTGGAAACAAAGCCCCTGCAACACAACATGGGGCCAGAAAGTTATCAGGAACAGAGAGAACTCTAGAGCAAAACAGAGCTGCGCCAGCACAGGAGTCTTACTGCAAAGGAGTTGCTCTTGGTCCTTGGGGAAAGCCTTTGCTTTTTGCCTGCCAGCATGTGTTTCCCTGCCTTCTCCACGTGGATAAATTGTGTGGCTCATCAGCTGGATTCAGGCCTAGGCCAGGATGCCATGTGACAGTACTGCAGCCATCCTTGTCCTTCTCCACCCTCTCTTCTGGATTGTCTGGGGACCCTCTCACAGCAGGGGCAGATGCTGCCTGGGACAGGCCTGTGTCCTCTGAAGGTGGGCAGGGGAGGCAGAGTCAGAACTGGTCCATCTTGCCATGTTTCTTAGCATTGCTCTTGATGTTACATCCCAGTCCATAGTGCAGCAATGAGAGCCACAGCATGGACAAGGCTACTAAGGGTCCCCAACATTTAATGTGCTATGTCCTCCAAGAGCATTGAAAGTATGTGTAAGAGCCTGACAATAATAATCCTTTGCTTGCCTCCCACACCATCCTGATACCACCATCAGGGGAGATGAGCTCACAGTAACCTCCTTGGGACATTCGTGGCCAAGAAAACCAATGATACACTAAACCTAAATATCTCTGTGGCATGTCCAAGCACATTTTTATGTACTTAATATTAATTAATATCCTAGGTCTAATCTAGGATGTTAGCCACTCCAATTCGCCTTCTCTCTGTAGCCTTTTCAGGGCTGAGTAACACAACATGCATGTGGGATGTGCCTGGCAGACATAAAGCCACACTCCTACATGTAAAATTCCCTTCAGCATTGTCTCTCTGTGCAGGCTGACAGGGTTAATGATTTCATTCCCACCATGGCTCAGAGAGCTGTGGCTTTGCTGAACTAGAATTCCTCAGACTGGCTACTTGCTCTCACACTTGCCATCTAACATTTGCTACCTGAAACAATGCTTTTCTTCTGTCACCCATCCATCTAAATCACCCAAATCCTCATGAATTGGCCTCCCTTTTTCCTGATCTTTGCCTTCAGTATTAGGATTATCTGCAATCCTCATGGTCAATATTGAAAACCAACCACTGGAGGATGAAATCTAGGGACTTACACATTCAAACTCCTGTAAGTCAAGAGTAGAGTATCTGTCTGGAGGAAGGAAGAGCTTCAACCTGCAGGGGAGAGTGGTGGTGATGCAAGTCAAGACATAGCTGCCCTTTGGTCATCTCTGGTTGCACATCACACCATCCCCATCAGTCACAATTCTGATTTAGCTGTTCCCTTCATGCAACCCTGCCTTATTTTTCTTTAAAACATTACTTCCAGTCATTTTGCCGAATTGGGCTGGGGAGTGAAGAGACAAAGCAGTCTCTTCACTTCTTCTTCACTGCTTCTACAAGCAGTAGGGGTGAGAGGATGGTAAATTATCCCTGAGTCAGTGGGAGAAAGCAGCTGGGTCTGGGGTAGTAGCAGTTCTGAGGCCAGAGCAGTCACCACCACAGCAAATAGCATCCCAATGGACACAGGCTGACAGGCTGATTGATCTCCAGGCTGACTGTTTAGAAAACTGGGACAGATTAGATACTGGGCCTGGCAAATGCTGTGCAAGAGCTTGTCTCTGACAGTGCTGGATCCTTAAATTAAATAATCTTTATGTTGGACTTTTGTGGAATAATCTCTCCAGAGAGGAATTTCCTTTGGGCATTGGCTTAGACTTTGAAATATACCATCTTTCCTAAAAAATTATAGTCCTATTCAATTAATATTCCTTCCCCATTTACCTTCTCTGTAAACAACATGTTTTTCTTGCAATCCCTGCTCATGTGGAAGGGGCTTCATCTTTTTATCAACTTTCTTTATCTGCCTGTATCTCCTCTACTTTCCTCAGCAAGGGTGATGAGAAGCACTCAGAGTATTCCAGCTGAATGTCTATCCCAGACTCATTCAGTGGCATTACAATATTCCCTGGATTAGTTTCCATCCTACTATAAAGCCACCCCTGCATGCCTCCCAGAGATGAACTGCTCTGAGCTTCAGAGCCTTGGGTTTTTACTTCTTTGCAGTATTTCAGCAGTGCCAGCACACATCAGCTCATGGCTACTTAGCCTTTTTGAAAAGATCCCATGAAAGACACTGCCCCTGGCTTTTTGAAAGTCCATGTCCTGCTGCTACATCCTACAGCAGGAAACACCCCATAAGCTGTAGCATCTCCTGGAGCATGATCATCCTTTGCAGAGGAACGTGGCCTGCAGATTTTTTGCTGCAATGTAGCAGATCAGGTGGGTGTGCAAGAGGGGACCTGCAGATCCTTAATGAGCATTGCAGCAATTTACTTGGGATTGAAATGACACCCATATCTGCAGTTCCTTGGCTCTCTCTGCCCTCCCCTATTTCTGCACACGGCTGCTGGTTTCTACCCCTCTCCTCAGGTGCTGTGCCCAGTCCTGGGGACAGTTGTTTTCTAAGACACCAGCTTTTGCTTTTAGACATTCTCACTGCCTGAGGGTGCCTCATCTGTAGCAGCTGAGCTGCACTATTAGGAGGGTTTATCTTTTTTTCTTTCTGGTATAGGAATTACTTAGCTTCTCTGCAGTGCCCTAAGCTTCCTTAGAAGCTCTGCTTTCTTCCCTGTTCCCAGAAAACCTGTCAGCTGTCTCCCAGGCTTCCTACTTCCAACACTCCAAAAGAAGGTCCTGTAACTTTTTTTTGTCTCTTTGTACTTCACATTCTCTCCTTACTTGCCAAATTCCCTTCTAACATTTTCCCTGCTGCAGCCTGTGCTCCTACTGGCTGCTCTAGGCTTGGATGTTCATTTTCTGAAGGATCTCTTTGCCTCGAATAACCTCTCATGCCTTGTATCTTAGGCAGATGGGGAGGGGGAGGTCCTTGCCTTCCTCTGGATATTGTTGTCTGCTGCAATAGTGTTATCAATAAAAAAGCCAATGAAAAAGCTCTCCTTGATATTTATCAAAAACTGCTTCTCTCCACAATGCCCTCTATCCTCCTTCCCCATTTCATTCCTCCACCCTTTCTTCCTTACCCGACTCCCCTACACGCTTTGCTTTCTCACTTTCCTGACTTTCTTCATCCCTCCCCTTGTACTCTCTGCTTTCACTGCCTCCCTTCTTCCCTCCCTCTCCTTGGCTCAGTATTCAAAATCCCTGCCCATAGCGACGAAAGGAAAAACAACAACACAACACTCCAGCCTGAGGAGGCCAGAGCACGGGATTCCTTCCGAGAAAACTCAGAAACCAGGGAAAAGAAGGAAAGCAAACAGTGAGACCAGGAAGAAGTCTGAAGAGATCAAGGGTATTTCAAGAGGGAGGGATGACCTGGTATCTCAGGGAAACTTGGTGGGGTCTGAGACAAACACAGAGACACAATCAGAGGTCCAATGCAAACAGAGTAGAGCAAGTTCTGCTTTCTGGGAAGGAGCTAGGTCAGGAAGCCCAGCTCCCACCAAAAGAGCTCCAGTGCTGTTATGCAAAGGAGAAGATAACTGTATAGGTGAAGGAGAAAGCAGTGATTTGCTCTAGGGAGTGGATGGGCCAATGCCCTGGGCCACAAGCAGGAGAAATCCCTGCAGCAGAGGGAGAAGAGCCCATTTCCCCAAGGACGGTGGGGAATTCTTCATGCCAAAGAGAGACTGTGGGTCTGGGGCTGAAGGGTTAATACCCCACAGGAGGGCCCTGGGGAACCCACTGTAAATAGGTGTGGTTTTCTCTGCAGCTCCAAGAGGCATTTTCTCTCTGTACCAGTCTGGACAGGTGAGAAATCGGAAGAAGTTGGAGCCTGTGCTTCCCACTAACACAAAGCAGGGCTGTTACTACAGGTCTCACTATTTGTTTGCACACTCCAGCCTGGCTGCTTAACTCCATAGTACCTGGTGCCAGGAATCTCTGGCAGTCAGCATGGTGGTCCCCTGGGTACAAGCACCTGCCTGTTAATGGAAAGCCACGGATTAATGGTGCAGCACAAGAAGCCTTAGTCAGTTATTCATTGCAGAAAGGATAAATTCATTGATAAGCAAAAGAGCCAGATACGTTATGTGCAGGAAAGGCAACTCTCTTCCTTTCTCCTTCTCCTGTATCTCACGGGCCTGCACCCCCTACCGCAATACTGTACTTGGCCCTCCTTCCTTGCCCCATCATTCATGACCACCCTCCCCAGGGCTCTGCCTTGCCCTCCCCATGCCACATCTCCACACTGAACTACAGGAATTTTGTTTCTTTCCACAAGTCAACCTCCTCACTTACACTGGTTCTGCAGCCTGCCTGCTGCTAGGCAAGGATAACCAAGAAGCAAAGTTTTCAATTGTCTCTGCTCCATTTTCCATTTTTATTTAAGAACATTTGAACCTTGAGGTTAATTTTCCCTTCTTATAAATAATTAAACAAATAAATAAATAAAATAGCTATCTCCCAGAAAGGTAGATTTGAAAGTGACACTGGATCACTAAATCCAGCCACAAGCTCTAACAGCATCACTTATATAATCCTCTTCATATACTAACCAGGCTCAGTCCTGAAACCAATCAGGGCTTTGCTCTTCCTGTTGCCACTAAGAAGCTGCTCAAGGATCCTATTGCTATGAAAGGAGGAAAGAGGCTGTTAACTCCAGCCTAAATTTATTCATTCCCATTTGCTCTGGCAATGAAAGACAGCACCCAAGCAACAAAATTCTGGGTAGGACATAAACTTCAGAACAGAATTCAAACAAATAAGATTGAATTACAAACAATAACATTGAGGAATGAAAGCAGAATTGTTTGCAAATCAATCAGGCTTGGAAGTACTGATTCTCCCAGATCCCAAAAGCTCCTCAGCCCTACAGATTTCCCACATCTCTTTTATTTCCCAAGTGCATATTAGAGCCATCACCCCACTACACTCCTTTACCAACAGCTCTTCTGAAAACTGCTTCCAGGAAGACACTTGCATGAAAATCTAGCCCCCACCCACTTCCCTGAGTCCTACCTAGCACAGCTGCTGCCAAACTGCTGCTGAGCTTCATCCCGGGAGAGCCACAGGAAAGGAGATGTCCTGGATCAAGAACCTTGACAGGAGAATACCGGTGTCTGCAGAGAGCACAAGGCATATATTGTCCAAAGTTCAACATATAAAACAGTAAGATGAGTCTGCAGAGGGCTGAAAGCTTAAGAAGAGATACTATAAAGCCCAGGGATACAGAAACTGCAGGTGTTGAATGTTCCTTCTGCCCACCACTCACAGACACCACTGAAGTCACCAAGAAGTTGTTTATTTTAGGCTTCTGGTCAAGTTCCATTTGCAAGAAGCCAAACTGGTGATGCTAGATACAAAGGCACGTCATATCCCAGCAGAAACATGGCTCCCCAGCTTACATGGGTAGATACAGCCGGGCCACAGATACTTACGCTGAATCATAGATTCCTGTGATCCAACTGTGGATGAGGATAATGGGAAATACAACAGAAGAGATGGGAGAAACCATCTGCTCCTCTCACTTGATTGCGCTGTGAAACTGTAGGCTCTGTTTGGGATAAAACAGCACTTATTTCCAAGGCAACAAATTGCAGTATCATAAACAACAGAGGACCGGGAGATGCCTGCAGGTTGGAAGCTGAGAAAGAATGTCCTTTGCAGAGGCACAGGCAGACGAAATGAAGATGAGGCAGGACTCTGAGCTCTTGCCCAGGGCACTGGTTTTGTCAATGCTACCATTTAAGACCTCTTCCCTGCTCCTCCCAAGTACAAGGCACTTTTTCCCTGTAGTCCATCTGGGTGTTGTCACAGCCACAGAGGGGCTAGGTTACCTTCCTGCCTTGTGGGTGTATTTATCTATAACTTGACTGAAGGAGCAGCCATAAAAAAAACATGGATGCAAAGGGTCCTTTTGGTGCCTAGTGCCTAGAGCTACAAGTTGTTGTGGCCAAGTCATGGCAGAGAAGTTGCTGGGACAATACCTATGTATTCTGCACCTCCATGCGACAAATGCTCAAACCCAAGCAGGGGATCATAAAGCTGGCTCTGATGGCCTGACATGAAGAAGACAGAGATGGACAACTAAGGCCCAGAGAGGGATAAGGTAAGCATAAGCAGAGCTGTAGGATTGTTCCCCCTTCAGTGTGGGGACTCTTCTGGACCACAGCTCTTGGGCTTGTGTATAAGACAAAGTGCACCTGGACCTGGGGGAGACTGAGGTGGATAAAAGCTGGAGAAATAAAACTGCAACAAAAAGGAAGCCTTCTTTAGGGGAGGAATGAGGCTGAGCAGGAGGAACAGGAGTGATAAGCATAACTGACACTGATTTGGTTAAGCCACTGAGTGCTAAAGAGATAACGCCCTGCAAGAAGAGCACAACCAGTTCAGGAGAAAAAGATAAGAAGGAAGAGTGCTGCATTATTTATGTTCTCTGTGAGGCAGATAGACCAGCTAAGCACACCTAAGTTCAATTCTTGGGGATAAAATGTGGGGTGCAATGAAGAGAGGGGAAGTTAGTGGGTAAAGAGAAGGAAGCCAAACCAAGAAGATCAAGTAGGAGTGGGACTCCAATAACAGATGTCAGAAGCTGTAATCACAGGAGATATGAGCTGCAGGAATTTTGATAGTTTAGGAGATGTTTAAAATGCAGACTTGGGATCCGAAAGACCTGAGTAAATTGGTCTTGGTAGATTCAGTTGCAGATGGAAATGCCTTAAATGCTAGGGAGCTTGAGAACCGGTGTGCATATCTCCCACAGCACCACTGCTGCACTTCCTGAGATGCTCACCCAGTGTCCTCCCAGCAATCCTGGGAGACTCAACCCTAATGTACAGCACAGGCACTCCCACGGTGGGGCCAGTTGCTCCTACATGGCACAGAGCAGACCATAGAGCCAAGAAAAGCCACTCTGTGCAGTGGGCAGGAAGAGAAGGGACAAAAGTGGGGAAGCTGCCCTGGAAGGCTGCTGAAGACCTGTAGGTGAGAAGATGGTCACAAGCACAAATGGACATGGGAAGAATCCCAGGAAGTGGCAGAGTGAAATGGAGAAGGGTAAAGGGCAGGGGTGCCAGAGCTTATCTGCTAAGGCTGCAAAAGCAAACAGAAGAAGCCCAAGAAGCTAGAGGACTAAAGGAAAGTGCAGGACTTGTGAGTGCCCACAGAGAAGGGGAGACATCTGGCCAGGGAGATGGTGCAGTTACTCACAGGAAACTTCACTGAAGGCTCCTCTGAAAAAGTCATTAGTAACAAAGTCTCAGAGTGAGAATGGTTACTGAGTTACAGGAGAGACCCCAAGGCAAAATCAGGATGGGGGTAAGCAAAAGATCCCATTGTGCGAGTTTTCAGTGGGGCAAACTACAACTCCTTGATGAATTTGACAGTGGCACAAGGGGCAGAGGAGAGAAGCAGACACTGTCCCTCGAGACACTTCAGCAATCTGCATGCTCTGGAGTTAACAGGCTGCCTGCCAGTAGGGCCTGTGTGAGCCAGCACTGTTGTACAAGCTGAACTGGACTTTCCAGGAACCAAGGAGTGCCAGAAACTGCCTTCATGATGTGGAGGAAGGCTGTGTGGAGTGGACAAATGTCTTGGCTCATTCCAATTGATTGCCATCAATCAGTTCCCCCAAAGGCTGGAGCAGATACCTGTGAAACTGGATTCACCACAGCCACCAATACATAGGAATCATTAAATACATTTTAGCCCATGGCAGCAAGAAGCATTCACTGGCCCCTTATGGGTTTTTCCCTTGAGAAATGCAGCACCTCCATTTTAGAGTGGGGAAAAGTTTTTGCCCTTCCTTTCCCTTCTCAATTCTTCCATACAAACATCTTCCTCTGTGCACTTTATGACTCCATCAGGACTTCCTATGAACAGACAATGCAAAAAAGGAAGTCTTCCTTTTGTGCACAGTCAGCCCTGTGTCACTGCTGGTTGGATTAGTGTTCCAGCAGTCCTGAGGAAATCCAGTCTGGGATGTGGCTAGATGATGCCCAGTCAGATAACACGACATGCAGAGCAAATATACAGCTTGACCTCTGGTATGTGAGGGGTTAAATCCACCAAGAAAATGCTTCTACTGCTTAAACCAAAATTAAGCTTTTTCTTCTCTTTTTTTTCTCTTTTTTTTTTTTTTTTTTCCCCTTTGGGGGTCTTTTTTTGTTGTTGTTCAGGAGTTCATGAAAAGGGAAAAAAAAAAAAAAAAGCTGTTATTTGTTTTGCCCCTGCTGAAGCCATGAAGGGAGCTCTGCAGAGTGGACAGTACAGGCACTGTGGCATCACAGCAGTGAGAGAGCTGAACTGGGAGCTGTGAGGTGAAGGTCCCTTTTTAACAGCTTTCCGTTTGTTTACCAAAAAAATATTGTTCCATCATAAAAATTCCCAAAATAGTTTGCGTCTTGACAGACTGACTGGCAGCTGCCCAGCTCTGCAGGATTCTGCTAAATGAAAGGAAGTAAAAAGAGCTAATCTGGTACCCATATCCCAGTGCTTGCAGCTTGGGAATCTGCACAGTCCCAGGGCTCAGCTGCCCCAGTAGGTGCAGGGTAGGGTAGAGAGTCCGGTCAAGGGGATGGGTTTACTGATGGCAGCATCTTTTCCGTGGGTGCTGGGCAGGCTGATGAGAAAGACAGCACTCGCTCACCTTGCAAAGAATGATCAGTTTCTGCTTTATTTTTATACCGAGTATTTTTTTCCCCTCCACTCAGTTCTGTAAAGCTTCACCTTGACAAGACAGGCTACCCCACACTAATGGCTGTATCTCTTTGAGGTCTTCATCTCCTAAGAACTCTCAATGGCTCCTTTGGGGAAATTTTTCATACAGGCTTCGTTCTGGACCATGAGGCTCCTGACCAGCTAATGTATTGCTTGTTGCTGAGAAGATCTTAGGATGACAACCTACTGTTGCTGCAGATCATGATGATCTTATAACACATAAATGGAAAGTGTCAAACAGCACATGGCAGCCAACTCAAAGAGAGTCATCCTCCCTAGGAAGAGCAAAAGGCCACTGAAAAGTCCTGCAGCCTGATGCAGTGACCAAAGGACTATGCACATTGTGACTCACAGTACAGAGAAGCAGCAAACCCAGATTAGGTCATGCAGAATTAGCAGCCCCTGTGGAAAGAACCTATCCTTGCCAAATTGCAGATGTCTCCCCAGCTGCAGAGATAACTTCTCCATGGTCCTCATGGTGCCCAGGGCAGGGCTGCTTTAGGGAGGGATAAGGGGAAAATCACACTCCAGATCATTCCCAGCATTGGCTTTACGGGACTCTCCATTCATTCCTTAGACATTTTAGTACTTGGCCTCCAAACCAGGCCAGGCTCTAGCAACGGAGTTGGAGGAGGGTGTAGGGATGACCATCTCCCAGTGCTTGTCCCCATTAGTGGTCTGCAAAGATAGGATGGCTGGTGCTGTAGGAAGGGTCAGGGTGTATAGGGTCATGATGGCTGTGGTGGTTCCTCTTCCTGTGGCAAGATCAGTCTGGCCTCCTGCTGCCAGACATTTCTGAGCAGCATCACACCAGCTCAGCAGCCAGCCACGGGAGCTGGTTCACTACAGGTGAGCTTAGAGCTATCCACGCTTGCTTGGTTTAGGTACCCCTGTCACAAAAGACAGGTGAGTCTGGTGGGAATGGGACAGCTGGTCAGCTCTCAGCCAGGCCATACAAAAGTGACAGGTGACATTACTAATGGTTTTCACATAACTTTGAGGTTCCTTTCATACTGCACGTGGTGTGCATGCTGACAGCTGGGGCTCCTTTCACGCATCTGTAGCACCTGGGAAAAAAGCTGACCATATTTCCCACTGGAGGTACATTGCCATTGCAGGCTGGCTCTGTCCCATGTTGTCCCACTCTTCTTGGCAGTTGTTTTTGTGGTATATGATCCATTTCCATGTACTGAGCTTGTTCTGGGTGAGCCATGCAGGTTCTTATGATAGAAAATGGACCTAAGGCCATGGGGTATTACTTCTGTCCTTTCAATTTCAAGGACACAGGGAACTGAAACCTTCACAGAACAAAGAAGAGGAAGACAGTCTTTAGCTAAGGAAGGGACATGGAAGAAGAGGAGGTATGGCTTGCTTACTGGGACAAGCTGGAAGTATCCTCGGAAGCCCCTATAAGCAACACACAGTTTGAAGACATCCCACATGTGCCAGGCCAGGCTGTGCTGGGTTGAGCCTGGGGGAGCAGGAAGCCTCCATGAGCTTCCAGCTGGATCCCCAAGCAAGCATGCTGTGCTCCTCCTGCCCAGGCTGGCCATGTCATCCAACCCAGCACTCACTGCTCACCCTCTGTGCTCAGCTTCCTCAAGCTCTGCATGGAAGTTTAACAAGTTTCTGGTAGGAGCACACTCTGAGTTTGGTTACTGGGTGAAGACAGCAGGACTGGGGGAGAGGAAGTGTCTCTGAAACAATTCAGCCTCTTTTGAGATACCTGTGGACAATGGTCTTGCTGATGTAGCTGTTGAAGTACCTGATTCTTATAGTTTATTCTCCCTTTGTGCTTGCTTCCCTGTAGACTATGAGAGGACTCCTTGTGCAGATGTGGCTGCACTCCAACAAACCTGCTCCAGGATAAAAAGCAAATTAAATTACCATCCCTTTTCTTGTCTTTCTTCCCCACCTTTGCCTGTGTCTCACATTCACATGGTGAAGTGGCCCCTGGTATAACATTTCCATGAGGTGTGGTTGCTGTAAGGCTGGTGAAGAGGGTCCCGTTGGGAAGCCGGCCGAGTATCGACAATCACACCAATATGGCTACATGCCAATCCGTTTATTCTGACTGCGTCACTTACTTATATAGTGGTTACAATCTGATAACATGTACATCAACTACTTTCACTGGCGTTTGGCTGCAAGCATACAAATCAAGC
>JANHGN010008690.1:0-10055 GCA_024605025.1 Megaceryle maxima | reverse complement strand
AGAGGAGCTAGCAACACATTCGCTGTTGCAGTGCATGAGCGGCACCTAGTAGAGGAGATTCAGCGTGAGAATGCCCATATATAACTTTGTGGTGGAATGGACTGACTTTTATCTTGACTTATTTTTGGATATTTTGCTGGACTGCTTGTGCCAACTAGCCAGCCAAATGACTAGGCCTGGCCCCCCAGGGCAGCCTGGGCCACTCTGCCTCCTCTCAACTGCTGCACCTCCCTGTTCTGGGACACCTCAACTTGATAACTCCTTCCTCCCTGTCCTCCACCACCTCCTTCCTCCAGAGAGTAAAA
Source organism: Megaceryle maxima (assembly GCA_024605025.1). Lineage (NCBI taxonomy): Eukaryota > Metazoa > Chordata > Aves > Coraciiformes > Cerylidae > Megaceryle > Megaceryle maxima. The sequence continues at coordinate 9,750 of JANHGN010008690.1, read as the reverse complement.
ACCCTCCTGCCTGATTCTGCTGGATCAACCGGTGTGATGCTGCAAAAGGACTCCAGACCACCTTTGCCTTGACCAGGAACTGCCTTTTTCCCCATGTCTTCCCTCTGCTCAGACATCCTGCAGGGACAGAGATTGGGACCTCACTCACCCCCTTGTTTGTTTCTGTGGGAATTTTTTTGTTGCTTATAGGATATATTTGTGGGGGATCACTCTTCAACCAGGGCCATGGGGACTAATGGGAGCATCCCTCCCTGCTGGTGGTGGGACCAGGGTCATGGGGGCTGGAGTCATGAGGTAGTGAGGGGAAGGAAAAACAGCAATAACCTCTCTTGCTTTGCTCTCAGTTAAGCTTTGGGGGTGTGGAAAGGGGATCTGGCTCTGGATCCTGCAGAGGGGTCTTGATAGGGCTGCTGGCCCTCACCCAGTGACTGCAAGTGATCCTTTCTGTGGGGAGGATGGTCAGTGCAGGGTGCTTGGGCTGGCCCTCCCTGCATGGGAGGCGATGGGTCCCTGTGGAAGGAGGAGATGTGGCAGGGCTTTGGGGGAGAGGCAGGCTTCTTGGGGTGCACTGTGTGCCAGGTGTGAGGAGTGGGCACTGGCAAAGCTGCAAGCAGGTAGAGCCAGGAACCCCCCTTGCCCCAATGCACCAGCTGCCTGCAGTGGTGCCCCTGTGACTTTCTCTTGACACGTGCCTTTCTTTTGCCACTGTGAAATAGCTCTTTGAATCGTACTGTCTGGCTTTGCTGGGAAAGGGTATTTCCAGGGCTTCTGGCAGGGCTGAGTTCTTCCCTTCCCTGCTGGGAGTCTTAACTGTCTGCAGTGGGGCTGGAAGCCTGTTTTTGGGGGAATCCCTGCCCTCCCTAAGGGTGTGGCCTGTCCTGGGGAGACTGGGCTGCTAGAGGAGCATACACCTCTTCCTCATCCTCTGCTGTGGTGGTGGGAGGCATATCTTAAGTGCTGTGATCTTTTGGGGAGCCCTTGGGCTCCCTCTGCAACTGGAAGCCTCTCTGGGAGGCTGCAAACTGGAGCAAGAGGCCCTCCCTAGCTAGGGGCTCACCCCGAAGCATGGGCTTGCAGGGGGAGTGGTGAGGCTGCAGCAGGCAGAACTGGTGCCTTGCTCCTGCCCAAAAGCACCTTCCAGCTCTGGCTGAGCCCTCCTTGGCTCCAGCCCCACCTCAGCTTGGTTTGGTTTTGTTCTGGGGTCTAATTCTTCTGTTTTCCTTTAAATATGTAAAACACTAATTCATTTCTTAATTTTTAATTCCAAATGAACCAAAAAAAAAAAAGCTTCCCCTCTTCTCTTCCCCTGCCCTGGCTCTCCTTGGGGGGAGTGGGGCAAGGGAGGAGGGAAGCAGGGAGCAACAACCTGTTCCTTGTCTGATTCTTGTGCACACTCTTGTAATGCTTTTAAAACAAAATGATTTTTTTATATAAATAAAGTTTTTAAAGTGTGTCTGTGTGCCTTCCCTTTAAGGCTGCTACCTTTGGAGTTTTTAGCTTTGTAGGTGTGACCAGGTGTCCTTGGGAGGGGCAGAGTTGTGCTCTCGACTGTTGCTTAGCTGTGTGTGGCTCTGAAAGATGCCATTTTGTGACACTGAGCCTTGGGCTGGAGTGATGTTTCGTTGTCATTCTAGCTGAAGATTAGAGGAAAAATAAAAAGCACTGCTACTTTGCTGCTTTTTTTTTTTTCTTTGAATTATGGTTTTTGCAAAGTGTTAAGGTTGCTGAAAGCTTAATGCATGGAAGTGTTTCCCAGAATGATCCCTCCCTGAGGGTGGCTGGTAGACTTTGCACAAGTGAAGGAATACCATCCTTTCTTTAGTGCTGGCTCTACCCTTTAAAAATACCCTAAAGCTTCCTGGGTATAGCCCCTTTCAGGGGGGTGCAGAGCAGCTGATTTCCTCGGTGGTACAGATTGGCTGGAGCTCTACCTGCTTCCTCCAGGAGGCTGGGGCTGCTGTCTTCTGGGGCAAAGGCAATGGGGACAGTCACCCTGAGAGGTGGGCCCTAGGCACCTAGAGGTGGTGGGGATCATGGATCGATGCACCTGGCTAGGGGGGGCCTCCAGCCCTCCCTCCCCCCACCCCAAAGAGATCAGCCAGGGCAGCAAAGGCAGGTGTTTTATTGGTTCAGGTCAAAGGTGCAATGCCCAGGATGCATAGCTTGGCGGGGATGATGTCAGGGCCATTGATGGGTGAGATGATATGAGGCGTGTTTGGCTCATGAGGGAGGATGCCAGGGCTATCTATTAGGGACAATACCAGGGACATCCAGGCAGGAAGCATGGCTCTGTGTTGGGGGACAGGGGGTCAGAGGAAGAGCTTGTTGTGGCAGGCCTGGCAGTACATCTTGTCGCCGTGCTCGTGGAAGGTGCCTTTCTGCAGCTGGCCCAGGCAGTAGGCACAGATGAAGTGCTCAGGGTGGTACTTGTTCCCCGCGGCTGTGATGCAGCGGCCTGTGACGGGGCGGCCACAGCCGTGGCAGATGCTGCCCTGCCGCTGGTGGAAGTGCAACTCACAGTAGGGCCGACCCTCTAACTCAAAGAAGGAACCACCAGCAAATCCACTCAGGCACTCCTGGAAGGAAGAATAGGGGGAAGGCTGGCACAGCCTCCCAGCCACGCTCACCCCTGTGTGCCCACCAGCCTGCCACCCACTCACCGCACACACGAAGCACTCAGGGTGCCAGACACCCTCCAGGGCCGACAGGTAATTGTCCGTCACGGGGTGCTCGCAGCCCTGGCATTTTGGGGCAAACATGGCCAGGAAGTCCTGGCGGCAGTACGGCTTCCCGCTTCGCTCATGGAAACCTGCAGGAGGGCATGGGGATGGGCACCCCCCTCAGGGAAGGCTCACGATGGGGATGCCCAGCATAGGAGGCAAAGTAAGCAAGGGAAAGATCATGGGGGGTTGTTGAATGGGGTGCAAGGGCTAGGCTATGGGGGCACGTGCAGAGTGGGGCAATGGGGGTAGAACCCCCTAAACCTTTCCCTACCGTCATCTCCAAACACCTTCCCGCAGTGCGCACAGAAGAAGTGCTCAGGATGCCAGGTCTTGTCCAGGGCTGTGAGGACTTTCTGGGGGAAGAGGTAAGGTGAGGTGGCCGGTGGCACTTGAGGGTAGTGGGGGAGGCTGGGTTGAGTCTTACCTCACGGATGGGACTGGCACAGTAGGCGCAGCGTGGGGAGAAGGTCTGGTGATAGTCATCCTCACAGTATGCCTGCCCGTTCCATTCAAAGAAGGGCCGTCCGCCCAGCTCCTGCCCGCAGCAGGTGCAGGTGAAGTGCTCGGGGTGCCAGGTTTTGCCAAGGGCCGTGAGCACCTGCAAGGAGGTGGGGGGTAGTAAGAGCCGCTCCAGGGGATTCTGGGAGCCAGAGGGAGAGGGGTGCAAGTATTGAGGCAAAGGGGCTTACCTTCCCAGCAATGGGCTTGTGGCAGGCGCTGCAGACACCAGCAGGCGTGGCTGTAATGCCCAGCTCCTGCAGGTCCCGGGTGAGGCTGCCCAGCATGCTGTCCAGCGAGGGCTCTGCTGGTGCCCTGGCTCCCTGCCCCACAGCTGCTAGCTGCTAGGAAGGAGGATGGTGAGCACTGGCTGATGGCCAGGACCCCAGCCTCCTTTTCCCTAGGGACAGGGCTCACCTTGCTCTGCATGTGGCCCAGGTCAGCCAGGAGCTCATCCAGCTGCTGGGCAGCTGCTGTGGGTGGGGTTGACAGGAATGGTGGCTGTGGGACTGGTATGGGGCTGCTGGACACAACAGAGAGAGGGGGATGCTGTGGCTTCCACCCTAAGGTCAGAGGGTGCCTGGGACTGTGAACCCACCACCACTGCAAGACGCTGCCCTTTCCCCACAGGTTACAGCAGGGGATAGGGGCCCTCCTGGGGACGTGCTGGCGAGCAGTGGCCATGTGTGGCAGGGAGGGAGCTGCTGGAAGCCCAGCCCTTACTCCAGCAGTCCTGTAGGGATGCAGGATCGAGGCCCCCACCCCAGCTTCAAAAGGACCCCGTTTGGGGGGGGATGCGCAGGAGACTAGGTGACCCTGGAGGATGTTTCTAAGTAATGGAAAGGGTAGTCCTAGAAGTCTTTGGCCTCCTATGGCCACATTTTACCTGTACACTGTCTTTGATGCCTCTCCTAGAGGATGCACCTGAGGTGATGGCTGCACCTGGAAGGACAAATCCTTGTGGCCAAGCCGGCAGGATGATCTCCTGGCACCCTTCACTGCCTGCCTGGCACCACCACCCCTGACACAGGCTGAGCATGGTCTCAGCCACCATCCCCGTTGTGTTGTGGCATTACCTTCAGGGCTGCTGAGGCAAGCGGCTCAGAGACATGGGGGCCTGGGGGCTTGGCTGTGACCGGATCCTGTTTGCAGGAGCTCAGCACTTGCAGCATGCAGTCCTTGGAGGCCAGGTGAGAGTTCTGCTCCAGTTCTGCCAGCAAAGCATCTGCACCGAGACACACGGGTTGGGCACTGCAGCCACTGGTGGCCCTCCCTGCCTGCGCACCATCCAGGCATGCTTGTACCACCCCTGAAATCTCAGGAGCAGAATGAGTGTTACAGCACCTTCTGCCAGCCAGATGCCAGGGCCCTAAGGGGCTGTGGTGGATACTGCAGATAGGGCAGCAATGGAGCCCCACTCCCTGCCATGCCTTCCCATCTCAGTGGAGGAACAGGGCCCAGGTGGCTGAGGGAGTGGTTGGCCAAAACTGGAGAGCACTGTAAGGCAGGAAGTGAGCTGCGGCAGCAACGCAATCCCCGCTGCACGCAATGGAGCTGAGCAACCCCGGAGTGGGGCACAAGGCCAGGGTGTTGAGAGTCATCCCTGGCCTGGGGTGGGGAGCAGCTGCACTGGGGCATCCCCCCTGTTCCCCAAAAGGCAAGCGAGATGCTGAGGGATGGCCAAGGTGGTGAGGAAAAGTGGCAAACAAAAGCACTTTGCTCTCCCTGCAAGAAGCACTGCTCTGGCACAGAAAGCACCGAGGTTTAGCTCTCCTGTGCCAGGGCTTGTGCTGGGATAAATTTAAGGGCTGGTGGATGTTTCCTCACATGCCAGAGATGGTGCCCCAGGGAAGCAGGACCCCCGTTGCCAGAGGTGCCCCATGCTTCAGGAAGCCTGCGCCATGTGGCAGGTGCATCCTGCATTGGGAATGGAGACCTGGCTGAGGATGCACAGGGTGACCCCATCTGACCTTGAGGGAGAGGAAGGACAAGGTTTCCTTGAGCTGCCAAAGGTACAACCCTGTACCAAGCCTGGGCATGGGACTTGCTCTGGAGGGGCCCAGCTTACCTAAATCCTCCATCCTGCCTCAGCATGGGGTCTTGGTGGCCAGGAGGCTGGGACAGCAACTGCAGGGCAGTGAGCTGGCAGGCTGGTCTGCACAGACTTTTGGTTCCGCTCTCCAGCCTTGCCTCCGCCCCCACCTCCGGGGCTGGGGTTTGTCGCTCAGGGTTTTTCCTTTCTGGGTTGTGCACAGTGCACCACGTGTGATGAGCAGCAGGCAGAAAGCAGAGGCTGGGGTAAGAAGAGCTTAGAGCAGCCCTGGGTTGGGACTGGAGAGGGAAGAAACTGGCCAGCAGGTTGTTGAGGTAGATCCTGACTCATAAAAACATCTGAGCTCCTTGGCCATCTCAGGTGGAAGACAGAGCAGACGTGTCTTGCAGACCCAGGCCCTTTCTAGAAGCCAACTGCTGCATGTAATGAGCAATGGCATCCCTGTGCCAGGTGGAAGCACATTTGTAGCAGTGTGATGGAGGGAAGCACAGGACCCGGAGTGCTGGCATGCTCCACCACAGCCTCACCTTGCAGGGGGATGCTTTTGGAGCCTCATCTTGGATTTCCAGGTAACAGCAAATCGCTTTGTGTCACTCAGAGCCAGCGTGAGCCCAAGGATTTGGCTCACTGAAGCACCGAGGTGGCGGTGGCACTGCCAAAGCTGGCGGCTGTGCTACACTCTACTTGCTTAATGCTTTGGACCACTTAAAAGTTTCCCAGAGGCATCACTTGAGCAGTGCAGGTGTTTCTGGCAGACAAATTCCAAATAAAGCCAAATAAACCTCTTTTTTTTTTTTTTTTTCCTAGCATTGCCAGGTAAAAGGAGCTCCAGTTCTGTTCACAGCTTCACCATGACAGCTTTGTGCCTCTTCAGGAGAGCTCTCAGGAGATCCTCAAAGAATTGCACTCAAGCACTGCACTGCTTCCAGGTGTGTGATTTGCCATAAAATGGCCCAGAAAGACAATATGTGGCTGCTTAAGAAATATCACAGATCCTGTGGAAGGAGAGGTTCATCTCAAAGCCATATAAAGGCAAGTGGGTCTCTGCAGCAGCAGATCAGTGGGATGCAGCCATCTGTTGGCATCTGCAAGATGGTCTGCAGTCAGGACCTGTAAACATCCTGATGAGCATCCACAGGATCTCAGATGGGTTGGCTGAGCCTGCCACTTCTGTCATCTCCATGGGTTCCCTGAACCCCCATGCTGTGGGAGCTGCAGCAGTCTGTGCCGCTGAGGAACGAACTCTGGGTGCACAGGACAAGCTCAGGTGGTCACAGCTACCCATTCTCATGCATTGCTGATTCTATCTGCACCATCGGGGTGAAATGGGGTCGAATTCAACCCCTTTATACCAAGCTGGCACACTGAGGTTTGCTTAATTATTGCCACTCTTTTGTTACCTCCTCACAGTAGGGACATCCTGCAGGGCACCATCTCAGGAAAAGCCACATAGGATGCGACGCTGTGAGTCCCAGGATGCGTTTCAGGACGTGAAATGCGAGAGCTGCCCAAAAGACAAGGTGAGGCGGTGCTTATATGCCTCCCTTATGATTACTTTGAAACAGGATCATTGCATCAGACACTTACTTCCCTTTCTGCAGATAACAGAAACTTCCTTTCTGCAGAAGGTTTCAGGTTATTTTTAGATTTCTCAGTGATTTACTCTCCCCCTGCAGTGATACTGTGAACCCCGGTGTAAACGAGTACCTGGAGCTGAAACTTAATGTTATAAAATTTCACGTTTTTCCCATTCCCAACACAAGCCCAGCCAATGCAAGTGGCTGAGCTGTGTCTTCTCTGAGCTGTGTTTCCCCGTGATGGTTTAGCCAACCTATTTTAACAAGTCTTAAGAGAGACCATGCCTTGCCTACAAAGGAGAAATTGATCATGGCAATGACTTCAGACTAACTTCCCACATTGGCACTCTCTGGTTTGAAATTAAATCGAGACCTGGCCAGGCTGTAGAGTAGGGCGTGGAGAAATATAATGAAATATGACAAGGGCAAGGGTAGAGTCTTGCACCTGGGCAAGAACAACCCCAGGTACCCGTATAAATGGGGGACTGACCTGTTGGAGAGCAGTGTAGGTGAAAGGGACCTGGGGGTCCTGGTGGACAGAAGGGTGACCATGAGCCAGCAATGTGCCCTTGTGGCCAGGAAGGCCAGTGGCATCTTGGGGTGTATCAGAAGTGTTGTGGTTAGTAGGTCGAGAGAGGTTCTCCTCCCTCTCTACTCTGCCCTGCTGAGGCTGCATCTGGAATATTGTGTCCGGTTCTGGGCCCCTCAGTTCAGGAGGGACAGGGAACTGCTTGAGAGAGTCCAGCACAGAGCCACAGAGATGATGGAGTGGAACATCTCCCTGATGACTAAAGGCTGAATGAGCTGGGTCTCTTTAGCTTGGAGGAGACTGAGGGGTGACCTCATTAATGTTTATAAATATGTAAAAGGTGAGTGTCAGGAGGATGGAGCCAGGCTCTGCTCAGTGACATCCAGTGATAGGACAAGGCAGCGGCTCTCACCACCATATCTCCTGTGCTAAAGGCTGCTTGCACCTGATGACTGTCTGGGTCCATGCCCTTGAGAATGACAATGGCCTGGGGGGCCTGACACTGGTCCTGCAGAAGATGTTTTGCTAGCACAGAAACTTTCTTTCAGATCTTAACTTGCCCTCTGGCCACATAGACTTGATAGTCCATGACACAAAGGGCTGCAGCTGCTGAATGGCAAACTCTTCAGCCAGATGAATCCCAGTGTTGCGGGTCTGGGTTTTGAGGTGCGGTTCCATGCTCCTGCCTTGCCTTCTCCCTCACCATTGTTGTCCCAGCTGCTGTGCTCTCCTGTGCAGATTGAGAGTCGTAACCAACCGCAGCCCCAGGGGGTATTTTCTCTCCATTTCCATTGATGCAGGAGGAGCAGCGTGGGGTGTCTGCTGAATTTTCTTTGCTATCTTGGCCAAGACAGGATGCAAAGGCACGGCCGCTCTACTGCCAGGGGGCTTTGGATCCAGATACCAGTCAGTGAGACTCCCTGTTGACTCCTGGCATGGAATTAAATGAAATCTAGCCAGTTTAGCCAATCTTTTCAAGAACTGGGGGAAAGATGTATTTTTCTAATGTGGAAGTATTACTCTCTTTTCTTCTGTTCTAAAATGGTAGGTAAGACCAGAGGAATTGTAGCAACAACCTTTGTCCCCAAAAGCAACACCTTGCTTCGAGTTGGATGAGGTACAACCCACTGTTTGGTGAGGTGGGTTGTTGGGACACTTTCACAGGAGTGTGATAGTGGCTGTTCTGAGACCATTGGCAGAGGGGACATTCAACTTGAGGTAACTGCTTCATCCTGTGAGAGAGACAGTCCTTGAGACCCAGGGGACATCATTGGTTCCAAAAGCACCCTGGCTGCACTGGAGCTCACCAAAGGATCTGTGGCGAATTCTGGAGGTTGCTTTTTGGATCTTGAGGCAGTCTCGACAATTGAGGATGGATCTGGCCAGGGCTGAGAGCATGCCCAGCCACTGAGATTCCCCAGATCACAGTTGGCATCCTGACACCAGGTGTAGGCGACAGGGTGTAGACTGGTACACAAAACTGCTTGAAGGTGGTGGCTTCAGCATTCATGGGTTTGAAGCTTTTGGGTTCTGTTTGGGTCTTAGATGACACAGTGCTTCTTCCTTGTGGAGCGTTGTGTTGTCAGGTACTGCCAAAGTCTTGCTTTGGGGAAGCAACTCAATTTTTGGAGATAACAAGACCAGGTCCTTCAGTGGAGCTGCTCTGCCCCAGGCTGTGCCAGAAGGCCCAGTGCGGTCGATGTTGTGCTGTGACAGTGCCCTTGTCTGCTGGCAGGGCAGGGAAGCTCCCGATGGTTCTTGGCGGATTTGCCCGCCGCTGCGCCCCAGCTCACCCAAAGAGGATGCAGGGCGGTAGCACGGCCGGGCCGGGCCCACAGCGGACCGCGGAGGTGCTCCGCGCGAAGACGGGCAGCGACGGGGCCGTACCGGCAAAGGCCCCGCGGTCCGCTTCCAGGCAAAGGACACAACGGTCATACTCATCCGTCACCGACATCCCGCAGCCGCAGAGGCCCCGCTCAAGCCGCGGCGGAGTCCCACCGCCCGCCGGAGGGGCAGGACCACACCTCCCGGCGAGCCCCGCGGCCGCTTCCTGCCGCGCCACTCCCGCCAGAACTACAGCTCCCGACAGGCAGCGCGCATGCGCGGAGACGGGGCGGAAGAGGGGGTAGACGACTCAAGCCCCGCCCCCTTTGCGCCGGCCGCCATTTTGTCACCGACTTTCACCCGCCGCCCGACGGGGCGTTTTTTTTTTTTCTTAAAGGAGAAGCGACAGCCAAAAGCGGCCCCCGTCGCCCAGCCCCGCTGGGACCGCGAGCGGCGCCGCAGCTCCGCGGCAGAGAGCGGCCGCGCGGGGCGGGGGGGCGAGTGGCTTCTTCTGCCAGGCCTCGCCCGCAGGGCGAGGGGACCCGG